>JAAGNO010011244.1:68171-98205 GCA_033439905.1 Ceryle rudis
GTTCATATATAAATAAAAAATAAGGTGTGTGGACACAGAAATTATGTAGGGTCCTGTCAATTTATCTGGAGTCTTAAAAAACTGTTTTCAGCTACTAACCTTTTATATCCTGTCTATTAGTGAAGAAATTAAAATGTCTGAAGGTTTGGGGGTTTGCATTTTTTTTAGTAAATATCATATGCAACTCACTTTACCTAGGAGATGTTATCCTGTGCTACTTTACAGAGTTAAATTAGGAAAGGCTGGGAAGGAGAAAACAAAGCATGGCAACAAAAAAATCACATCATAAAGTTTGTTTAGATGCTTAGGAAACTGTGTGAAACCAAGCTAACCAGGCCTGTGATGCTTAAACTGGAGTCTGTGGGCAGCAAATGCAAAAACATTAAAGATACTGTCCTAAGAAAGAAGAGAAAGGAGGAACATCATCCCAAAGCAATGCCAGGAGCATGCTACAGTGAAATAGCTTGTGTCTTCACAGAAGCTTTAGCATAGGCACTGTAGCTTATCAAAGAATGCAAAGATTAAGGTCTAGTTTGGCACATTCTGCTTGCACACTTGTGTTCTTTCAGTCTTTTTGATGTGTGTCTTTGGGTGAATAAACAAGGTGAACAAACAGGGAAGCAGTTCATTCTCAGTCATTTTAATAGGCTTCCAGTCCCAGGGTCCCTGCAGAGCTTAAGCTCTATGTGTGTCAGGTACAGAGAACCTCCCCTGCAGGGTCAGTGAGCCATTCATTAAAGCCCACAGAAGCTTCCTCAGAGGGTGCACTTCACAGAGTCTGGAGGAGACCTCAAGCTTACTGTGGTGGCAGTGCTAATGTAAGGACCAGAAAAGATTTTTTTCTTCTCTAAGAAAGATTATAAAACTTTCCAATGATATCTAGTATTTCTTAGTAATTCTTTAGAGAAAATTTAAACTTGAGTGTGAACAGCATTAAGGTACCTGAGTGAGCTCTGTGAAGAGAGTTTTTAAGATATGAGAAATAAAAGACCAACTTGCTCCCAAGAGCTTGTGGTCAAATTTCTTAAGTGTATTCTGATGCAAAGTATAAAGTGGCTCTGAGCATGCAGCGATTCACCAGTGCTGCCATTTGGAAGAGCAGACTACAACGGCTGGGGGCTTGCCAGCATAACTGCTGAGTCTAAAGCTGCGGTTCCATGAACCAGCAGGGCAATTAATGTTCTCTGTGATAATTCCATTGGAGACTTACATTTTGATAAATCACAGGAGGCAAAGGTCAAGATCTGCTAGGAACCTTGGTTTTGAGGTGTTGTGCTCAGGATTTCTATACTGTTTGACCTTACTGTTGGATTACTACAGTCATTTCAATTGCCTCTCTTTCAAGTTTTGTTCTTATCAGTCATTCCTGAAAACATTTTGGTTACCTTTTTTAAATATCTAATTGAAAAATTATCTTCCCTAATATGTTTTCAGCTGATCAGTATATATTAGGGAGAAAATATGAATGGAAGTAAAAATTCTTTGAGCTCTTTAGGTATGTTTTACATTCTAGGAATGTTTAATATAAAGATATTACTGAGAAATGAAAGGTTAGATTAGTAAATGTCATTGGTGAAAACTCGGGGATCACATCTAGGTAAGTAACTCTGAGAAATCTCTGTTGGAGGAATATCGCCTAGAATTTGTCGTTTGAGTAATTTATTCATTATGCAGAAAATATGAGAAACTAAGTTTCTTTTTACAGTGGTGATTGCCAGTCTTCAGAATACAAGCACTAGTTCTTTGCTGAGAGTTGGGGTAATTCAGAGGTTATTCTTGGGAGTTACCTCTACTTCTAGAAGTTTATGCTTTCTCAGACACCTGTTCCGTTATGACAGTACAAAGCCTGAGTCCAGCTGGAGGGCATGTGATTTAAGATGACATTTCCATATACTGTGGTATATATGTGATGGATAATCCATCAGAAGAAAACACGCTTGATGGGGGAGTTCTAGGCCTCTGCTACGAAGTGAACTTTTATTTGAGTGCATAATCCCAGCAAAACATCCTTCCACAGATCAACAAAGCAGTGCCGACAAAAAGAGAAAAACCAGTTTGTTGGTCTAGGTTATTCTATTCCCAGCATTAGAAAAGTTCTATCAGCAAAGGGTTCTTATAACGGATTAAGTCGCATCTCCCTTAAGGGTGCAAATGTACTTTTGTTTTGAGCTCCAGCTGCTCTGTGTGAGCCAGCATCACGGAAGGCAAGGCACGGAGCTAGCTGGACCCTCTTCTTTTTCCTCTGACCTTAAGGGCAAGGAATTGTGTTTCTAAATCAGAGGAGGATGAGCGTGACCCCCTCTCAGGCAGCACAGCTCTTGTAGTGAGGAGATGGAAGCACAGCAGGAACACGTTTGGCAATCTGGGGTCTGCTTGTAGGAACAAAATGTCATTCTAACAGTTTAAAACTACATGAGACTGCATCCAACACTGCCCTGTCCCTGGGGACTGACCAGAACAGTTTTAGCCCTTTTAAGAACAAAGAAAGCAGAGGCCTTGCTGCAAGGGCTCAGTGCCCTTTCACAGAGTTCCTAGCAAAGGAATGATTTTTTATTTATTTATTTTATGTCTTCAGCTAAGCTTTGATGAGAGGTTCCTTAACTCTTCTGTAAAGGCTAAGTTTCCTGTATGAGCTAATATTTAAGATGAAGACTGACTTCTTCCCCGTTTCCTTCCTACAGACCAAAAGGAGACCCTTTCAAAGTATACAGCCTTTAATCTGGAGGCAAATACACGTCCAGTTTGTAACCCTCATCTCTTCGACAATAACCGGTGTTGCTGCTTGCAGGTAACAGGGCACTTTTCCCATTTAATCCTTTATACCCTATTTCTTCACTTGTATTATGCAAAGATGAATTAGACCCTTTTTACACTGAGCTTCTGCTTGTGCATTATCATGCCGTTGTGGGTGAGTAAACAAACATTTAAGCCAAGCAATGATCATTACTTCAGCAATGCCTTTTTTTTGTTCAGTATGGCATCTGTCTTACAGTATGTTCAATTTTAATGACACCGTGTTTCGTTATTAGTCTTTAGATATATAGGATCAAATTCTGCACAAATGGTTTTATTCATTTATTACTTTATTACTGTATCTTTTCTAATACTGCTACTATTGGTAATATTCTTCCTTCAATGTGAATTTCAAGGTGTAAATCACTAGAGGTTTTTTCCACTAAAAAGCCAATTTGATGGTTACTGCAAACAGCGGAAAAAAACCCTTAGATTTCAGAGGATGCTGGGCTACAACTTCATTGGGCTACAACTTCATTGGTCATACTCTTTGTATTAACCAGCTGTGAAATATGACACAGTCTCCAACAGCATGATGTCCATGTGGGAGGCTTTATAGCATGATGAATAATCATCATCACCCTGCTTATTGGCCAAATATTAGTTGGACAGCCTGTAATTAAAGAGGGACAGAGAAAAGCTCCACTAATTTGATGTAGGTGGACATCCCTTCCCCTCCTGCAGCTAACTAAGATGTTCATTGGGCCTTTGATTAGAAAACGCTTTTTTCCCTTCCATGTGGCTTGTAATGTTTCTTTTCTGGTAACTTGTTTGTCTTGAAGTTGTGAAAGCTGGAAGTTTATTTCTATGACTTAATATCAATGTGAATTATAGACGTCTCAGGATCATTTTGAAATTACCTGGTATATTATTTATACTTTTAAAACATTGTGATCCTTCACCTGTAAACTTAGTAAAATACACACGTGTTTTGGGTAAGTGTATTTTACTGTCTCTTCTGCCCTCTTATAGAACTGCTTATACACGTTAAGGTCTTAACCCCACTCCCAGTTCAGTGGGACATTTGCTGTGGACCTATGTATGAGGTTCTTCATTTGGAGGCAGTGGATTATGACAACCATTGCCTCCAGATGAAGAGCCTCATCCAGCTGCTACTGAATGCTGTGGAGTCTCCTTCTCTGGAGACTTTCCAAACCCACCTGGATGCATTCCTGTGGGACCCAATCTAGGTGGTCCTGCTCTGGCAGAGGGGTTGGACTGGATGATCTTTCAAGGTCCCTTCCAACCCCGAATATTCTGTGATTCTGTGCCAGACGCCTTATAAAGAGATGTTTTGAACAGGTCAATAATGTAGAAACAAATGAGCAGAAGAACAGGAGTGTCCAGTTGCTGTTCATATCACCTCAACAAGGACAAACAAGTACAATTTACATATGCATCATCACAGGTATAGGCACCAGATGACTCCAGGGCTGGGATTATTTCTACATATTCCTAAATACTATTTTGACAAGTCGCTGTATTTTACTCTAACTGTCTTCATTTATGGAAACAGATGTTTCTTGGTGCCACTGTTTATGAAAGTTTGGTCATGGAGTTCAGGTCCCATGTAGCTGCCAGTTTCATAAGTGCTAAAAGCAGGAGTATTGTTTCTCTTTGCTTGTTATTCTAAGAAACATTCTTCTCTTCCTCCTCAGTCCCAATTTACAGAGTGCAAACTGAGTAAATCTGTTGTTGTTTGAGCAGCTGCTTCTGTTCAGATTCACCTGCTTGTTGGAAGATGGAGATTCCAAACTTTCCATTGCTTTCTAAAATTACACAGGCCCCTGATGCTTACGCTCCCTTGAATGTTTTTCAGTTATTGTCTTCCCAGCTATTTTCTTCTATCTTCTAGACCTTACCTGTGGCAAATCCTGGGGGCTGGGGTGGGGAGGAACGTTTCAGTCAGGCAGGGTGAAATTACCTGAGAAACTCCAGTGGAAAAATAATGCAGCAGAGCTAAGAAGTAGCATTGTTCATGGGGAGTTGGTGGAGAAAACTTCTGGACATTTTCCTTCATTAATCATACTTACTTTAAAAAATGTTCTTGTGCAATACGTGTTGTACAACTAAATCTTTATTTTGAAAGTCACTTCTTTTTCTTTCTTTGAAGGACCTGTCCAATTGGAGAGATCCATTTTTATGGAAAGTAATGAAATTTTAAGCAAAAAGATGTCTATCCTTTTGTTTTCGTATAATTGAAAGCTCATTGAAACTTACAGTGTGGGTTGCATTACTGAAAAACAGTGATACATGTAAAAACATGCCTGTCAATGAGGAATAAAAGTGAAAATCTAGCAGAAGCAGGGATCAGCATCCCTACAAAATCCCACAGAAGACGGAGGCAAGTCCAGTGTTAAATCCCAGGAAGAGAAAATGCTGTAGAATCTGTAACAGATTATGCTGTTAAAATTGGTAGATACCTGCGGAAGTTCTACCAAATATTTACAGAATATACTAGAGCTGGTATTTTTCTAAAGCACATTTTCTTTTAAGTGTCTCTTAGAATTCTGTTGCAGTGTTGGTATAAATTCTTAGCACTATGGAATTCCTTCAAGTGGATCTTTTCTTGTTAAAGTCATAAGACTAACAGAGAACTGGTTGTTGTTACACATTCACACTGTGTTGTCTAAACCAGAATGTAGGAGATCTGTTTTAGACAGAAATTATAGAGTTACAGATCATTGGATAGCTGCTTAACACTAGTCATGCAACTAGTCTGAGTTCAGCAGAACTGTTTATAGTAAGTGCTAAGTTAAGTATGTGTAAAGATTTTTGCAAGATCAGTACCTAAGATTTTTAAAGTGTCTACATAGAGCCAGGTAATCTTACAAAGAAGGCAGTAAAATTAGTTCTGTGAATACAGCCATAAATCTGTGGTGGTTTCCTGTATATCATATCACGATAGCTTTGATTAACCACAAATCCCTGCAATAACATTTCTGCTCTCCCTAATCCTTATTCCACCCAAGCTCATATGATCCATTTTATCAGAACATTTTCTGAACTGTATGTTTTTCTTTCCCATCCCCCTATCCATCTCCCTGGTCTGGTGCACTGGGACACATAGCTTACAGCAGCAACATGTGAAGATATCTTTAAAAGGCAGGGGTGCTCATTTATTGCATATTCAGAGAGGCAAGTATATTATTATTTCTTTATTAAATAACTTTACATCAAAAAGACACCTGACTCCCGTTATGGATTTCTCATGGTCATGGCAACAACATCACAAGGCCTCCCTCACCAGCTATTGATGCAAACCTGAGGGACATTGGGGCAGATGGGAGCAAGAAAAGTGAATTGTTTCTCTAGCGCAATATACTGTTGATCCTTCTAGAACATTTCCAGTTGTTTTCTCTGTGCATGTGATATAGAAAATGGAAGCATGAAATGAAAATACTTTGTTTGGAAAAGCTGAGGATTCTGTTTGAAAAACAGGACTAAAGCATTCATAATACTTGAACGTTTCCTTTTTGGGTCAATGCCTTGTCATGTGCTTCCCTTGAGCTAAATCTCAGCATGTTCTCAGGCATTCACATCATGGCCTGAACTCGCATGTGAAGAATGAGAGGATAAGTCTGACAGTGTGGTCATTCTGTTTCCTCTGTCTACCAGTTTTGTTACACAGGTGTGTCCTCAGCTATTTTTATGCTGGTCTTTCTGGCAAAAGACCAACATGCATCAGGTGGTTTGTTCCCTTTCCTTCTGCAGAAGGAGCGCCTTTCAGCCATCCCATTAGACTCCCTCCTCTTCACAGTTGTTCAAAACTTTTGTCAATGGCCCTATCCAGATTTGGAGATCCAGAGAGAAAAGTTAGAAAACTGTGTCGGTTTCCAAAGGTATATTATCCCCTGTGGATCTTTGGCTGCATAACACACTTTGAAAAGGAGCCACGGCTTCAAATGTAAAGGGCAGGTCAGAGAAGGACAGTGTTGTCTCCGCTTCATCTGGCACAATACTGTGGGCCCTGCTCCCTTCTTTAAGAAGGTTAAACCCCCCACGCCTACAGGAGCATGAGCTGAGGGAAGGCTCAGACCTGTAGCAGCACTTTTATTTCAAACCAGGATTTAATGTAGCAGATGAAACTCATACCGATTATTCTATTCTTCTGAAGAGATTCTCATTTACAGTTTACTTTTTCGTAGAACCCACTGTTTGGGGGATATGTTGACATACATATCATGGTCAGTAGGCTGCCCAGACAGTCTAGGCTGGGACATGCCTAAGTCAGCGGGAACAATACTTTGAGCTCATACCTTGGTTTCTACCATTTCCATCTGCACCAACCAGTAGCTCACACTGACAACAGTTCTATTGTCTTCTGAGGACAATTAGTAAAATACCATCTTGTTCAGCATGAGTAGGAAAGAGCCTCGATATTTGACCTTTAGATAATTGGAAGGAAGTGGGATAGAGAGAGAAAGGAGAGAGAAGAGCTACAAAGGACATCTATTAATGGCTTCAAAGTATAGATCTCCTCCCCTGAAGTCATTCTGTAGCATAAAAATGGCAGCAAGATCCTAAACTGGTGAGCATCAGCAGCGGGTCTCTAGAAACCAATGGAGGCTCTGTGAGCAGCGAGGCTGACTGGCGTGATCTGAGCGTGTAGCTGTGGTACAATTCCAAGCTTTGCAATAAGGAGACTGCAGAAGGGTAGCTTTATTACAGACATTTTATCTATATGAAATGAAATCGGTACTTAGGGAATGTAAACAAGTGCATAATATGGACAGCACATAGTTTATATAATCAAAGATTGGTAGAGAACACTACTTAGAAACTTCTGTTATTTTCATTGATGCTCTTACTGTAGTGAAATTGAATTGATCAGTCTCCCAAAATTTACCGACACACACAAATTTGTTGTCATTTATGGATATTAAATTATGCACATTATATTATAAACAAATCATCTTAGCCCTGTAGGCTTTATTTTATTAGCTTCCTTTAGTTAGAAACCTTTTTACAGTCCTGTTATGCAGCAGATTAAGCGGTCATCCTTACTGCCTGCTTTCAAAGCAGTCTGTCAGTTGTGATCAGACATGCTGTATGCTACAAAGCACAAAACTCGACCTGATGCCTTCTAACCGGGAAAGCAGTCAGCAGGAAGTTCCAGCTGAGGTTCACAGTTCCAAAGTCCGCAACCTTCTAATATTTTCAAGGTTTCATGTGTTTTACACAGGTCAACACATGGTCTGCTTCTCTTAAAAGTTCACCAACAGTTTAGTAGCATTGTGGGCTCCAGGGTTAGGAGAGAGAGAGAGAAGGACATTTATATAAAATACCGATTGTTACTGTCATTTTTATAGCCTCGACATTTAGGTAAAATCTCATGAGGGATCAGATTCTCAGCTCGCAGAAATACACAGGGTCCCTTCAATCCAGTGAAACAGTCATTTACATCAGGTGAGGATCCGACCCAAATTCGTTTCAACCCTGATTTAGCAGTGCATATACTGCATTACTTTCACATATGGAGCCCTATCACTGCTGTATCAAAGATGGAATTAAAAACCTGCCATAACAAATGTGCACTATGCCCTACCAACTTCTTGTGCTGACAAACTGCCAGAGGGGAAGAGTTTGATCTTCACTCAATGTGGCTTGCCTCTGGTCCTAAAGGTTTTATCAAAGAACTTGAGAGAAGCAAGCCATGATGAAGTAGTAGGGAGAGGCAGCTTCAAGTAATCGGTTGCCAGGCTATCCAGCCTTCCTGAGTACAACTTGCACGCTGTTGCAGCACCAAGCAAAAGATAGGCAGAGCAAAACACTGAGCACAGTTTGTTTTATGGTGATAGCAGCTCCTTTCTACTAAGAATGTGAGTAGCAGAGTTCTGCACCAGCTGGTACTTCTGGGTGGTCTTCAAGGCTAACTTCAAATACAGGCCAGTGCAGTAAAACAGCATGGAAGTGTCAAAGACATAAGTAACTCTGGTAAGGTCCTTATCAGCAGACGGGCCTCCATTTTTTGACCAGCTACACACAAGCATAACAAGCCACCATTCCTGCCTAAAAACCCCAAGGCAAGGATGCATATAAAGAAATAGAGTATGCAGGGTGTTTCTTTGAATAAATAAGTCCTCAGACTGAGTGCCAAAAGGCAACGATCAAATGCTAATAAGGATCTTCATCTACTTCCCAAATTCATTAATCTCTCAGGAAAACACAGCTGATAAAACCATGCTGGATGTGAGTGGTGGCAGGCTGGAGGACAGTCAGAGAAATTGTTTACATCTATGAAACATCCAATTCATTTCTCCATTTCTTTTTTGTTTGTATTCCTGTAAAAGTTTTCAATATATCTCTTAATGCCACCACTCAAAATAGATTCCTATATAACCATTATTCACATTATTTAATAAACAAAGCTGAAACCAACTTAATCCAAATAACTCTTATAGAACCCCTGATGTTAACATGCAGGACATCGCGATTCCCAAAAGGCTACTTTAACAAAATTGTAAGAAACAGTTTTGCCTAAGAACTATAATAACCGGAGTCCCCCAGAAATCAGTGGGAATTTTATCATTAACTGGGATTTACTTCAGACACATGAGCAGCATATTTTATAAAACATATCAGTTATTTACAGCAGGCAGAAACTCTTGCTTTCTTTGCATGAAACTAATCTAATTGCTTCAAAGGCACATTGAAGACAATGACTGCCTCTTTGTTTAGAAAACTTGTAAAGCTTCAAATCCACGGTGAAGTTTTCTACTGATTTTAGTCATGAGGAACTGGGCATCTCTGAGTAAAATCATTAGGAATCTTCACCACTGAATTACATAAACTCAAAAATAAAATATTCAATTGGGGATAGATAGCTGAGGTGACACTACAGATAAAATGCTTCCATTCAAAGAAAGTATATAAAACCTGAAAGATTCATCATTTATTTTGCTGCCATTGCTTCATCATAATTTAATTTAAAAATAAATGTTGTTTTAAACAATATTGCATTCATTTTATTTTTTTTTTTTTCATGACTGCAGAACTTAAAAGGTATCTGGATTTCTTTCTGCACTAAAGGCTAATACAAAAAAAACCCTCCCAATTCACCTGGGAATGTTAAAATTCAAAGACCTAAATGTATCTATGACATACTCCAGCTGTATACAAAATGCACTTAATCCTGTACTAAGAACTTGGCATTCAAACCACCAGCCCTAATAAACAGAACTACATGTTTTCATTTGCTATTAGTGCCCTTCACTTTTGTCTGCTGAGGGGAAGGTTCATTTCAAGACAAAGCTTTTGTTGGGCAGAATAGCAGAGCACACTCTGTCAGTGTTATCAGTGTCTTTCAATGTGGAACATATTTAACTTGACACAGGAGTAAAAAGAAAAATAGAAATAGAACTTGTGAACTGAAGTAAAAAATATATTGAGCTATATTCTATCTCTCAGGAACAGAGAAAAAGAAAAGAGGCAATAGCACCTCCAGCGTCCCACACCATGGGGGAAAAAGTACTTTTGTTCTAATACACTGGGACAGAGCCTGGATTTTCAGGGGGAGCCAGAGTTCGTGTCCAGATCCTTTATACAGCTGAAGAGAGCAGAACCTGCTAAAAACCTTTACGAGCACCAATGGCTGGCAGGAGTGTGCAAGTCTCTTCCTTGACAGCTAAACTCCAGATTTTTTCTGAGACCCACAGCATACTCCAATTCCTCAATGGAAGTTGTAGAGTGGAACCACAACAGTCTCCCAATGTTCTTTGATATTTATAATACTTTTGGCATTCAAACCCTCTCCCTGAAGAAATTGTGCCTTTTTTTGTTTGCACACTGATAGCAAAACATCTTCTTTGCCTCCAAATGAAAATTCCTGCAGTTTTTTTAAGAGTCTCAGGAAGCAGCAAGAACACAGCTACTCCATGAGGGAGGAGAAGCCAGAAGTCACAAGTGAACACAAGACAGGCAGTGCCCTCACCAACAAGAAGGGAGGCCTGGGGCATCTGAGCAGAGTCCTAATAACAGCATCCATTGACAGCCCCGGGCAGAGTGAAGCGGAGAACCAGGCCCCACATCCTGCCAGGAGTAGCAGACAGTAGGGCCAGAGAAAATATGTTGAACCAGCTACAGTTTAGATCCAAGGTTCTTCCAAGAAATAAGGCTACGACACTGATCCAAGGGTTACACTGAACTTAAGTGCAGAAACAAATCTAAACTAGGTACAGCTGCAACATAGGTCAAAACAAGACCGAGCCCGCAGCCCAGGTGAGTTTAAAGGGAGCTTCTTAAGGAAAGGGAGTGGCTGCCAGATGAGGCTGGTAAGGGAAATTAAGGCAAATTAGTCTAGTCAGGCCTCAGCCCATGATTAATATATATGTGACTTGCCTTAAGGCCTTGTTTTAAGTTTTAGGCCTTGTTTTGAGTTCTAGGCCTTGCTGGAAGCACTTTGTAGTCTTTGGTTCTTTTACAAAGAGTTTACTAAAGGCCTAGGGTAAAGTTTTAATTTTTGCAGTAATTTTTCTTTATCAGAATATTTTTTCCATTGTTAACCTGAAGAAATTACAGCAATAGTCTTTGTACCCCCTCTTAAGACAGAAAAGATGTTCAAGATTTCTTTCCAGGTATGCAAAGTTATTTTATTATTGTATCTATACTTATGCTTTTAGTATCCTAACAAAATTTTCTGTGTGGTTATAAAAGCTGTTTCAAAAAAAGAATAGAATTATTAGAGTTCCTTTTTTTTTTTTTTTTTTTAGTTCACCTGGATATTTTTCAAGTACTATGGGAGATTTGCTTGTTTCACTATAGGTATAATAAAAGTTGAAGCCCTAGAGGTTAGAACAATTGAAACAGTAGCTTGTCACATCATCATACCTATCTAAAGAAGGCAATAGTTACCTAAAAAGATGATTTAAAAAAAAAAATCAGATATACCTAGCCTAAAAAAAAAATCAAAAGGAGTTGATAACAATCTACCAACAAACCCCTTATAGTATTTCTAGCAAAGAAATCTATATTTCAACCTGATACCAGTGCCACTGCTTCTGCTACTACACAAAGCTGAAAGGTTGATCATAGGCCTGTTCAAGGAAGGAAAGGCAGAAAGAACCCAAGAATCCTTTTTAAATGTCAAAGTGAATAATATTTAATCTAGCACACCATAAAAAGCATTAACTCAATTTGCAAGGTCTCAACAGCAATAACTTAATGAAAAAATATCTGGGTTTATATATGCTTATTACTCATTTTTAAGTCAAGAAGGTATTTGGATGAATACCTCAGACTATGGTATTATTGACACAGAGCTCTGTCCTCCACATCTAGGAACCATACATGCTTATAAGACTACAGCTCTTTCCCCATCAGCTCCTCGACACAGTGTAGGTAAGTTGCTGCTTTTATAATGCTGGATTCCTGACACTGAAGGTGCTGTGTAAAGGGACAGATGAGCCAAAATGTGGTCTGTGAGTTGCTGAACTATTTGTGATCTCCCATAGTAGCAGAAACAATTCCTCAAACGGTGTTTCAAAGTGCTGGGTATCTGTCTCCCTTCTTCTAAAGAAAGGGTAGTAATTAGAATTAAAGAAGAAAAGTTGCTTAAGTTGGGTACCCTGCCAGCTGGGTCCCGGATTCCTTTCTTTGGCCCCTCTCTGTAACAGTTTAACAAAGGCTTCTAATACAAGTAGCATCAACTGCTGAATTCAGGGTAGGTCTGGGATTTCTTTTTTTTCCCCGAAGTGGAGTTTACAGGCGCTATCATCATGTAGAATTAGCATGAGAATCTTAGTACTGTTAATTTAATAGTCTTCACAGTGAAAAACAAAAGCTTCCAACAGTGCAAAACTATACCTTCAGAAATAAGAAAAGCCAGTTCCTCATATTTATTTGGTTGGTTGGCTTTTACTTTAGGAAAATGCCATCTGTTTAATTTTAAAAATATTTAGACTGAGAGTTAAAAAGACTACATGTGTTTCTTCAGTCCTGGGGATTAACAGTGTGTGAGTAGTATTTCAGAAGCTTGCATTTCTGAAACTTTGTGGTCCATTTTGATCTCTTTAGGTAGGTATGGGCTGACCTTGTGAAATTGCTGTTAAAACCACATGAATAATATTTGTTTCTTTGTTATTGATAAAAATGGGGAGGGGGGGGGGTTGGTCTGAAATTATGTGTGGCATAAGATTTTGTGTCCAATTACTTAACTTCACACCTTTTTTAAGTGGCATTAGCTTTGTTTTGATTACCAAAAGAACAAATATTCTAATTTTGTTATACGTGCTGCAAATATTTATTTGTAAGATTTGTATGACTGATATTTCATACTTGGTCTTATACCAATAGTTAGAGGCGAAGCTTACAAATAGTTAAACATTAGGTTAATTTTAAGTGCAAAATACTCTTTCTGAGACCATGCTTGATTTATTTAATAGAACAATTAGGAACAGGAGTGTGTGCTGGCTTGGAACTTAAATTTTCTCCACTGATGTTTCAAAACTTTTGAAGTACGGAACAGCATTCAATATTTCTGTGGGATAAAGCCCTCCATCTCACAGATGATAGAACCTGCAAATCCTTTAAGCCTGTGTAGTATTGTTACATTTAATGTTTGAGGCTGTGTGTGAGCTTCGGGTTAACTGGGTATATCGGTAATGTGAAGGGCTCTCCCTGGGCTTCTGCTGCCCTTGCTGACACCCACTGCAGTGCTCTACTTCTAGTCCCAGGGCCCCCTGCTAGTCAGCACAGTTATATTCCTTTTAGATCCTTTGAAAATTGCTTGGCAAGTCACCTTTCCATAAAACAAAATATTTGTTAACATGTTGGGTTTGCAGGTAGCATTTAAACTTTATCATATAATCGAAAAGATTTAAGTAGCACTGGGTAAAAAAGAAATCTTTGCAACTTGGGAGATCAGCAAATGACAAGTGACAAAATTTGAGTGAAACACTTTTGTGTTTCTGAATCTGTTTCCTATCAGAGGTGAAGCAATTAACATGGTTGAGATGTAAATAAACAAACAACCCCCCCCAACTTTGTTTTCACTTGATCATCAAATAAATGCAGTTGTCATTTGAAGGTTTTCAGAGGTGCTTGTGAGCAGCATGTTTTGTGCTTGCTAAATGCTGAGTGACTAAACCGTGGTTTACTTCAGGTACTGGTTTGCTGCATGAAGGTGAGGTAATTTACAAACTGTGTTTTGCTGTGCTGATGTCTGTAAGTGACATAAGTATAGAGTAACAATTAGCAGCAGCCAGAGAAGTGTTGACACCAATTCCTAGAGGAGATGATTTACTCTTAGTACTGACCTGTCAGTAAACAATTCTAAACTTCACCAGGAAACAACAAGTTTTTAGTGCGTAAGTGTTTTTGTTCAACGTTGTTGCTGAATTTTACTTTTCGTCTGGCCCACGTCCTGGGGGCTTTATGGTTATGGCTTTTGATAAAGGCCAGGTGGTCCAGTTTTGGGAGCTGTCTGTCACTTGTTCAGAAATGGGACATGGTTGTAGTTGAGAGTAAAATAGAGAAACAAAAGGCAGTGGCAGCTGGGGTGGGCAAGGGAGTAGAATTCCTCTCATTCCCAGCCCCTTCTCCTGTTCAAGCTCAGCAACACCTGGATATCCCTTCAGTAATGGCAGCTCTGGGGATTGAGTCAAGGCTGCTGTGTGAAGCAGTAGTCTCCTTTATCGAGCAGTCTCTTGAGCATGTTCGGTGAATCTGTTGCACTATTTCCATTGCTCTGGGAGGTACTTGTGATAATTGAGCTATTCTGCCTAGAAAGGGCTGTTTGCTGGTTTTTGTCTGAGAACCTTTCTCTAAAATGGTATCCTCTCCTATTCAGGAAAGGATGTATGTATAATGTATATAATTACTGGCTATATGGTCTTGTTAGTCTGGTGAATGCAATAACTCCAAGACACGTTTCTCACAGTTTGCTAAATGCATTAGTTCACTTTTGCACAGTGGGAGTCCCTATCTTGTTTCTACTAAATTGAGGTGAACTGTGTAGGACAGAAGGCACCTTGTGCTCTCAGTCATACAACATAAGATCCTGTAATGTTTCCTTACAGAGCACTGACCTCTTGGCTTGTAGTAACTTTCAGCTGCCTTTCTTATAAGGCTCAAGATGAGTGAAATCTAGGTCCTCTTAGGCAAAAAACCCCAACAAAATCGGAGTAAGAGGTACAAAGGCATTTAACAAAATATAACTTTAATGGCAATATTCAGATATAAGTTACAGTTGGGTCTTTATGGTCAGTGAAGCCAAAGGAAGCTTTGCTGAAGCAAATCAGGTCAAACCTAATTTACTGGTGTGAAGACAGTATAAACATAACTGATGAAGGTGAGCTGGTACTTAGCACAGGTGGCTATTTACAGCAGTGTTTGCTAAAGAGGTACTTAGGATAATATTTACTAACTAGGAGAGAAGTGGGGAGAGAAAGCAACAAAATGTTTTGGTTACTCTGGAATTCGTCTCTTGTCAGCATGGGAGGGCAATGCTCTCAGAGAGAGCAGGGAGGCTGCAGCCTGTTTTCTTTCCCTTAAAAACTTTCCTTCTTCAGCCTCTCCCAGAAAACAAGTGTGAGCTTTGATTGTAATGAGTAGATCCTTTGCTAATTAGCTGTAGTGGAAAGCAGATGAGCATGTATACTTGATAAAGTTTTACTGAGATTTCACCGAGGGCTGAATTGATCTTAATTGCATACTATTTACATATTATAGTGATTCCTTAAAAGTTTATCGCTAGTAATTTTCCTTTTTATATTGACTCTTATCAAAAAAAATAATTAAAAATCAGATGTTGCGAAAGTATTGGAAGTAAAATTAGAATGTGTGTACTTAGCAGCGCTCTATGAAATCATCTTAGGGGGCGGAATTTTCACAAGATTTAAGGGATTCTGCTGTGATTTTTGTTAATACTTATTAACTGATCCAAGAGAACTCATTTCTCCCTCTGCTTGAGAGAACAGCTTTAAAACACTGGCTCACTTGTTCCGTGGGAGGAGAAGCAATTGATGTATTGCATATCTCACATAGTACTGGTTACTGATCATTATCCTTAACTCTGTCTAGTTTTGAAAACATATCTAAGCAGTTTCTCTAGTTTAATGCTTCCATTCTTTTTCTTGCTCAGTAAATAGAAATCATAGATTAGTAATTTCTTTTTCAATTATTTTTTTAAAAAATACATTAACATAATGTTTTTTTAACTTTTCATCATTCCACCCATTTCTAGGAACTTAACTGTTTCTCTTACAGTGCTTGTTAAACACTGGGTAAGTTTGACTTTCAGGTTGAAAAGTTTTGGAGCTTATTAGGCACTGATAGATTCAGCAAAGCCTTTCCATTGCTTTCTTTAGGGACTGAATCAGGTCCATAGTCTGTGTTTTCACTTCCACTGAACCTGAAAGACTTTCAAATCTTGATCGTGTACGGGGCTGAACTGAGAGAGAGAACCCCAATTGGGTGTCTTGTCAAAATCACAGACTGGAAATGCTTAATAGGTGTCAAGGTAGAAGAGCTGTGTACCAAGTGCTTGTGAAAAGCTTGATCTCAATCCTGACCGCTTTGAAATTCGATCATCTGAGTATTCATTTCTTTCTTACATGGAAATAGTGAATTTGTAAACAAGCTCTGCAGTAGCTATGGGAACAGTCAAAGCATGAAGACTTGGTACTGATAATTGAGTAATTTTTTTTTTGACTAATATATTCGGCAAGTGGGGGGAAGCACAGCAGTAACTGTTTTCATTGCTGCTGTTGTAAAATAGGAAGAGGAATTCAACCTGAAGAGCATTGCCTACCACTTGTATTTTTTCCTTGCTTTTCCTGAGCTCTTCTGGCTATGGCTGTCCTAGACGTTGTACTGAGAATACTTCAACCAAAAGTGTCACAATTGCTTGTATATATGAACTTGATTATTTGTAAGTTTGCAACATATTTTGCGCTATCATATTGCTTACAGTTAACTTTATTCCCTTGATAAGAAATATGAACAATGTAATGGATATCAGCTGAATAGACGAGTTAAAATTTTACATGTAATTTTTTGCTCAACATGTAATTGTGACTGATTAAAAAGGAAGATAATTCAACTAAAGGGTACAATACATGACTGTACCCAAAACAGACCTCTGGAAGCCATTGAAATGTTGGATCACACAAGAGCAGGCTAGAAATGGTTTGCTCTCAATTAGTTCATATAATTATCTGG
Organism: Ceryle rudis; assembly: GCA_033439905.1. Classification (NCBI taxonomy): domain Eukaryota; kingdom Metazoa; phylum Chordata; class Aves; order Coraciiformes; family Cerylidae; genus Ceryle; species Ceryle rudis. The sequence continues at coordinate 85,125 of JAAGNO010011244.1, forward strand.
TGTCAGAGGAATATTGTAAAACGGCCATGGAACACAACATTTATGAATGAGTAGATCTACCATCAATCTTAGACACTAACTGAGGTCAAATAATGCAACTGGAAAGCTTACTTTTGAGCTAAAAGGAATGTAAATTAGATTTCCTAATGCAGAGCCTACCTACCTCTTATTGTAAAAATTATTTAAGCTTAACTGTTACTGGCTAGATCCCAGTTTCCCAGTAAAAATAAAATGAGGAATAGCTTCTTTAAGGTATTTAATGAAAAAAGAAAAAAAAATCTGGTTTACAAAACCTCTATACAAACTGTTAATTACACAGTTGTTCTTGGCCTGAGCTTGATTTCAGTTTCGTATTTATAGAAAATGAAGGAACAAAAAGCACTGTCTGCTGTGAAGATGTGAGGATCGAGTACGGCTATGTGGTGTCCACTGTACTTAGAGAAATATGATTGCATTTTTAAGATAATGCCCAAGTAATCACAAAATACCACCAAATAGTGATATCGGCATTCTGCAGTTAATTCAAGCCTTTCCAGTACTCGGTAGAAAAGGAGCAGGTTTATTATGCTTATAGGTAGTTATAAAATAAACATGACAAACTGCTAGTGCAGTTTGAATAGGAACAAAATAGAATTCTAAGAAAAGACATTTTATTGTCTTACACAGTTGCTATGTTTTTAATTTCATTTTCATAATGGAATGGTGATAATATCAATGTCTGCAATGCTTGCTGTAGGGACAGGATGCTTCCAAAAATTTTAAGAACAGTATTTCTTTCTGTTAAAGTGTAGTCAAACCTACCACTGACATTAGGAGGGCGTAAGTGGTTTGGAAGAAGACTCTTTACAAGACTAGGATAAAAATGAAAGACTACTAGCAAATATGAAACATGCTGTTAGATTTGGGACCTTTCAAAGAAGTGTATTTTCAGATAAATGTGCAATAAAGCCTGTGTTTAATCTAGGAAGAGGAGCAGTATTCTACTGGTAAAAAGCAGAAGGAAAATAAATTGCATCATCTATAACCTTTGCAGTCATAGGCTCAGTGAACAGAACATCAAAACCAAATGTAAGGAAAACAAGCCTCTGTATTCAATTTACCTAGTGATATCCGGCCTTACAAGAAGCTTGCAGTATATTCATTCTTTTATCTACAGTGTGAAAAAATCAGTACTGAGCACAGTCTTCAATGGATGAATATATCCTGGGGAAAAAAATAGCTTAAAGCTAGATTCAGGGTCTGTCAGAGTGACTGGAAATAGTCCCACAGACTTGAGGGGCTGTAAAGCAGGCTCTTAAATATGTAAATTAAAGTTTCATTGCTTTGGGTGAGCAATATTTCTGTTAATCATCCAGCAAAATATTATCTGATTATTTGGAACAGCAAATATCCATTTGGTTTCTGACAGAATACAATGCGTATTTAAGCATATCAAATATGTTTGGAGTTAGTGAAGGAAGAATCTCAAGATGTTTGGGTTTGGTTTGGGTACACATCCAAAATGTGCATGCTTAGCCAAAGCCCTTCAGTCTGCAGAGAGGATTTGTTGAGAAATGAGCAATCTTGTTAGGCCTTTCCAGTGCCAGAGCAGCCAGGCGATTGGTAAGAGGAGCAAGAAATTGGTGGGCAGGGGCAGAGACTTTTTTGAACATGTAAGTGTCTTTAGAAAGCAGTTCAGCTTTCCAAAGCACTTGTCTAAAGGTAATAGTCTGATGCACATCTCCCTGCTTTCGTGAAGCAGGGCGGTCTGCGGATGTTGACCACCTCTGAGATCTTGTCCTCTGTTTCTCCTGCAGTCATGGCTCTCTTGTGCCCTGAGGCTCCTGGGGGGCTTTGGTGGCAATGCTGATGTTTCCATCGTGGAATAACATATGAAAATCTTTACAGGTTGTGTTTCTCCACTTGCTGCAGCAAAGAAGAGTATGAAATGAGGACAGTGATTCCTTCAACATACTGTCACAGTTTTCACATTTCATAGCTTTGATAGTTCACCTTATGCTCTATACTGACTGCTGCCAGTGCTACAGGACAATGCTTACGGTTTGTGTTCACGCAAAATACGGGTGGGTTTCTGCTCATGAGCCAGCATGGTTCATAGGAGATGTACCTCACAAAATTTAAATTGACAAAATATCTGAATTCCCATTTTTAACTGGGATAAAACTGAGCAAATGGAGCCACTGACATACCCGAACTCATAGACTGTGGTAGAAATGGGGTTTGAGTGTGTGCACTCTTACTAGATTTGTCACTTAGAGCTGAAATTATCAGTCTGACAATTCATGGAGTTCTGTCACTGTAGCAACAGAATCCATACCTCATCTATAGAAGTTTTGCTCTTCTGAGCATTCTTTCCCTAAACAGAAACCACCCAAACTAATTTTGATAGCTAATTAGAGTATAAATAGGTAAATATGTATCTAACTTACAGGACTATGGATTAACCTAAACAAATTAAATGAGAAGTTAGTTTCTCCATTCCTTTTGAAAAGGACCATAAAAAGCATCGTTCTGAAGACAGCTGTCATCTTTTATTGGCCTGGGTGCATGCGTGTTTTCTTGTTTGGTTGATTTTTTTTTTTTTTAAGGGGAGGAGTAGAAGTCATCTTTGGCAAGGTTTCCTTGTCTAAGAATCTCCGATTATGAATGTTGTGCTTTAGCTATCCCCTGTGTCTGGGTGTGTGCCAGGATTTATCAGGATGGAGGATGTTCTCAGTGGTGGTGCACTTTTTGCCACTAGCAGCGGTTTTTCCTAATAGGGCAAGCTTATAAGACTTCTTACCAAGAAGGGAATAATGGGAAAGGAAGTTTCAGTGAGATCTTTTTTGTTGTTTTCCTTTTTTTTTTTCTTTTTTTTTCCAAAAAAGGGAGACAGAGACAAAGGATAGAGTTAATATAAAATCCTGCTCTCCAGTTAGCCTAAAAGATGACCTACAGTTTTTGGAATTACGGTATGTTCAAAGATATGTCACTGAAATAATGTAATGCCACAGACATTAGGCCATAATGACCTAAAAAAGTATGTGTTTAGTAGTTTGCAGCTGGAGTCAAGGAAGGAGCAAAACCGCTTGAAGTGAGCCAGACCCACACGTTCTGAAAACCATTATTGCATTTAGAGCACTGGCTAGGAAAAATAGTCATAGCTAACAGTTTGCCTTTGGTTTAGATTAAGTGTCATGTGATTAGCAGCTTGCAATGGCGCAGGAAGAGCTTTTACAGAGCTGATTTTTTTTTTTTAATGTAGCTATCAACTGTGATCCAAAAGACTGCGATTGTGGTCCAAATCAACAGTGATCTCAAATTTTAGGGGATGGGGGTTTTGGTTGAGTTTTTGGCCTCTTTGTTTTTGGGGTTTTTTTAGCAAAGAGAAAGGACTTAGGAGAAATGGGAGTCGATATGGACCACCCAGAACAGGTAAAAGATCTTCTGTTTTGAAACACTCTGATGATCAGAAGGCCCAAACTAGCAAGATGTCTAGGTGTGTGCTCAATAATTTACTAAATTAGGGCATAATTTATGAGTAGCTTAAGTTTCACAAGTCTATTAAGGCCTTACTATTTTAATCTTCCCTGTGCACCTACCAGCCTGGAGTCCTCACAGTGTGAACAGGAAGAGATAAAGTCACTCTTCATACTGATATAATTTTCATCCTGCGCCTTAGCAATGGACATATGCATGGACTTCAGATGTCTGGTTTGCTAGTCCTCTGCTCTAACAGCCAGATAACTTTCCCGAGAGGGCACACACTTTTTTTTTTTTGGTGTTGAACTTAACAGTGTGTAGTGCGATATATCCAGGATTTAACATTAGAGCTTCCTTCTAGAGTTATTTTTATATCGCTGTGTTATTTTACTCTTCCCCAAAGAAGTTTTAATTATGTACCAGAAAGATGCAAAAATTCGTATTTTGAACTGCAGTGCTCAATTTTTAAACTATCGTTAAAATACAGCCCCTACCTGCGCAAAAAAAATCCAAACCTAATCAGAACCTGTATTAGCCACCTACCAAATGTGCACACAAATGGTTTTGGTTGCTTTTCCACATCCTAAATGACAAAAGATGATAGTTATTTATCCTTGTAAAGCATCCCATGGAACAGCACCAGAGGGTACTTGGCAAATTAAGCAATCATTTTAGCAGCATGGCATCAGTATAGTTAAATTCTACAACATTTCTTTAAAAGGCATTTTAAAAACCCACTGTAACACACCAGATGGGCAAAGTCTGTAGGTAGTCCCATGTATGCAGTGTTACAGCAAGCAGAATACCGTAAATATGCAATGTGAATAGTCATCAAAATGTAGACACAAAAGAAAAGTCTTATCGGTAATGCCAACTCTTTCCCTGTTGTTTTTTCTTAAACATCCAAATACAACAGAAGCCCCTATTAGAGACTGATCTTATCAGTATGGACCATTGGCCTGGACTATGCTGGATTTGTTAGATATTGGATAAAATACCAGCTAATGTAAATTGGATTGCTTACCAACTCTCTTGGCAGCGTCCTGACCTAAGGTAATTGGGCTTCATACTGATCTGATTTCACTCTTGAACTCTACCTCCCAAGAAAATGTTAAAATGTGGGAAAGATTTGGCTTTTCTGTTTTGGTTTGTTTGTTTGAGTGGCTTGTGTTTGGGGTTTTTTTGATGCTGTTTTTTTAATTTGTTTTCAAGATTTCTGGTTTGATCCATGCCATCTCTGACTCAGTTGAGTGACTTTACCATATTTTTCGGTGAAACATTCATACCAAATATTTCAGTGAAGTTTTATTAAATCTTTAATCTCACAATCCTGCCAAACTTGCTTTAGAAACATTCTCAAAGTACTGTTGTGCGATAAATGAATGAATTGCCTGTAGATTCATCTGATGGTGTCTTTCCGTAGCTGATTGTAAATGAACCCAGTAATCCAGCGTTCTTGCCTTCCTTGGTGTGAGTTACTAATTACCTCATGACAAATTTGGGGTGTTTCAAAGCACCTACTGTTGCCCTGCTCCACAAGCGAGTACAAATTTTAGTTTGAAGCTTTTCCTGAAGAGTTTACGTTTTACAGAACCTGTCCATTTCTTCCACTGACATCAGTTGAGCTAAGAAGAGATCACCTCTTCCTACAAATCTGACCTTTTTTACTACATAAAATCGGACTCATTAGCAGTTGTCAAAAGTGAAAGAGGGATAGAGAACTAATATCCCCTTAGAATTTTTTTTGTGGCATGTTGATGCTGTGGTATCGGGTGTTCTTAAACAGAAAGTGTATTTGTTTCTTCCACAGTACTCTGGTCTCCGTATGTTAAGCAATTCCATGGATAGTCTGCTCCAGAACATCTTTGGTTAATAAGAAACTGAAAGATAAGCCTTGTGCTAATTGATAAGTCATTAGCAGTACTCTAGTTCATCAGATAAGGCAATTAATGGTTTCACATTTCCTAACAAGTGGTAGTGTTGGGCTGAGTCACACAAGATGTAGGACGAGGAATTCTTTTGCAAAATAATGTGAATGCCGTACAGATTTACAACCAAGTGTGGGGGTTTTTTTTCTGTGGTACATTGTCTTTTCAATAATTTTTATTCATTTTGAATCCTCAACTGGAAATTGGGTGTTTGTATTATGAAGAATTTATATTTTATTCACTCTGGGTTTGTATGACAGGAGCTGTCATTTATTCTCTCATTTCTCTCTTACGTATGTTAATCAGTGGGCTTGTCTTTGGACTTTTTTACTATATAGGTGTTAGAAATGTTGATTATGATTTGACCATCATGAATTCAAGCTATTCCATAACTAGTTACAAAGTAGTAACAACTCTTTCAGAATTCATTCCAACTTTCTTAGAAATATTTTTTTTTAATTGAAATAGAATTTTTTTTTTCTCTGGTTGGAATCAGTTATCAGTCCTTACCTGGCATGGTACAGAAGTTCAAGAGATACTAAAGACAGTAACATAGCATGAGTTATACATTCAGAGAGCTTAATATAAGTAATAAAGAGCACTTCACCCTGCTTTTCAAACATAGGCAGGTTCAAGTATTGAAACTTTGAGGCAGTGTTTGTTAAAGAACTGCATCTCTTTATTTCAAAGCATGTATCTATTGGACTGAACAACAATGAAATTATGGTTTTGATGGATAGTTTGTCTTGCAATAGTATTTCCGGGAAAGGTCACTTTTAATGAAGTGATGAAGTAGGTCAGGAGCGAGATCTTAAATAATTTGGGTCAGTAGGTTTGTTGGTATTGACTTTGTGTAGCCATCACAGACACTTAGGCTTTGTACTACTGAGAGGGACTCCAACAGTGCTGACTTCCACTGATCTAAACTGGTGGAACTGCAGTGTTAGTTCTCCGCTTCTGAAGTGAGTGCTGAGCAGGAAGACAATACATTACTTTGAGAATCTTTTTTTGCCCTCTTTTCACGTTGCTCCAATCACAGTTGGGCTTTTAAAAAAAACTCCCGGTGTCTGGAATTGAACCTTGGTCTCCCAGAGAATCATTCAGAACCAGCGGTCTGTACCAGGTCCCTGTCGGCTAAGGAGAGGAATGTTTCTTGCTTCCAGTCCTTCCATCTTCTCTTGAGAAATGTTCCTCAATGTTTCATAGTGGTTTTGATGAATTAGCTTTTCATATTGCGTAAGAAAAAAATAAAAATCATTTGTGAAATTTGCTACTGGTTCTTAGTCTACTTGATTCTGGAAATGACTGCACAACTGGTACACAATTCCTTACTTACTGTGAAGTGAAGATAAGAGAAAATAACATCCCGGCTGAATTGATATGAATTCTGACGGTGTTGCTGTTGAAAAGCAGGCACATTTTTAACCAGTTTCTCTCCCCTCATATGGGTAAGGGCTTGATCTAGCAGGCATGTCGGTAGCACTGCAATACATGCCACGTAATAATCTATACCTCAGTATCTCAATTTAAAACACTCATTTGGGAATTCTACAAACCAGTGTACAAACATTATTTTGTTCAAATATTGAGTAATTTTTGCCTGCAAGTATTATGGCTGCCTACCATACTGTGAGAAGATCCTCTGGGTATAAAATAACATAGCCTGGTTAAGTCTGGAGCTTCTTGAAACCTGTGTCTCCGAGAGTAAAAAATTCTATCTGATACGTTGTGTATGAAGGCTGAGGACTGAGCACATGAAACTTGTCATTTGCAATGGGAAAGTTGATACCAACTGCACAAGCTGCTTCTCTGCTGGTGTAAAGTGTAGCCTATGTCCAGAGGGTAGATAAGGATTGTGCTCATATTAGCATACAACTTAAGGAGTTAATTGCAGCACTTAAGTGAGCTGATAGCATCTCAAACTACAGTCTTGAAAGTGTCAGAGGAAGAATAGCATTAATATGACTGTATGATTTAAAGAGATGGGAACACATCCTCTGCTGATAAAAGCCAACATCAGTGGTCTTGCCAGAGTTCAACTTGCTGTGCAAGGCCAAGTCAGAAGCTACTGTGAAGAGCTGTGAAAAGCCTATCATAGCTGGGGCCTACTAATATACGTGTAGATGTTACAGCTCCCTCGTGATTTGGTGTTGAAGGTACAGCAGTTACATAAATAATGACTTGTTTTATAAATACTTCACTCCTGAAATAATACATTTAAATTACTTGGGACATCATAGAGAGACGACCGAAAGGTGGCAAAATCTCACCTGTACTTAGTAACTTTGAAATGCAGTTCAACATTCAGTTTTGATATCACTTTATCTGTGAAGCAAGTGTGAAATGTAATGGAATACAGTTTCATTCATTTTAAATGATGCATATGAAGTCATCTGTGCTATGTTGAGGGCGCTAAGCTTCCAGTACTGTGGGTGGAAGAGAAGACTGAAAGGAGCATAGGAAGGAACAAGATGTTGATGTTACTAAATATGTCTCAAGATCCGTCAGGTCCAGACAGGTCACGGGGAAATCTGGAGACAATGCATTTTAGCGGGTGATTAGGTCTAAATCAACAGACAGACAGAAGTGTAAATGCTGGTTCTTAACTCTTCATGGAGTTGAAATGTATTTACTGTACTCACTGGCAATTTAATTGGAGAGCAGATAGTAAGGAAAAACATCAAAGTACCATCCTATTTATATTTGTAATTTGTAGCAGCCATTCTTGGGCAATCCCAGTTTAAGGTCCTTGTGACAAGGTGTTACCACTGTCCTGTTGCATCAGTACATAGTGACTTGTAATAAATGGCTGCTTGATCTCACCTTCCTTGGAAATGAGGAAGGTGTTACCCGAGTCACAGCTCTTTCACAAGGCTCCTTTTGGGGCAGTGCAGCTGTGTAGCACAGCTTACCCAAGGCTGAGCCAAAGATGCTCAGAAGAGCTTTGAACCTTTATAATCTTCATTAAGGTAACTCCTCCTGTTTAATCAAGTGCTTTACAAGAATTCTGTTCAGCCTGTGAATATGGAAAAATTGAAAAAGCTCTCTGAAGGGTGCCCATTTCTAATTAACAATGGCATAATCTCCTTCATACTCATTTCCCTTTGTAATCAGACAATTTCTGAAGTCTCATGTTTATGCCTGAGCGCAGTGATTATTCACAGTGTTTAGGCAGTGATTGTTCACAGTAAATTCTGCAGTTTTCTTTCCGTCTCCCAGATCAATTGCTACGGAGCACTGTTGTCACTGTTTAATCCACAGTATATACTTGCAGGAAGGTGGCAGAAAAGTGCACAAGCCAACTTCAAAAGACTGTCACCTGAAGGAAAGCTCAGGCGGTTTTATAGCAATTGGTGACAATGGAGGCACATGCACCTGTGGTGAGGAGCTTTGACTAAAAGAAGCTGATCTAAAAACCTTTAAGCACTGTGGATTCCTAATGTTAGATTGGAAGAACTGAGAGGAATGACCTGTTCACCTCTGAACTGGTGACCTACAGGTGGGAAGAGGTATTGTTAGAGGCATGTAAGCAGAATGTAAGGCTGTGTTGTTTTGAATTTTAAGCTATCCATTTCATCTTGGTGCAAAGAATAACAAAGAGGCGGTCTGGCTGATGAAAGGTAACACTGCACTTGAGTTAAGTCAGCTAGAAAGCTAACTTTTGCAAATATTTTTACCACCTATGTAGTGGAGATGTGTTAATTCATTTGTACTTAAAACCAAAGTCGGGGATTTTAAGGCTCTAACTGTCCTTAACTACATACACATTCTGTAGTCTCTAAGCCTTTTTAACCTTGTTAAATAACACGATTTTGGTTTACAAATTAGTGATGCGGAGCTCCTTGACATTGACTTCAATGGTAGGAGTTTCAAGATCTAGTGTTGTTCAAGCACCTTGATTCTTGCGATTCCCCAATTCCTTCACCAGGGGAGAAGCAAATACTTTGTGGATTGTGTTATTAGGGCACAGAGCAAGATGGTGCCAAGGAAACCACATGGCAGTGAAGCTCACGGCGAAGGAGTTCATTTAGGAGTGGTGTTGCTCATTAGGGAATTAACAGCAGCCAAAAGCCAGAGCCATCTCCTGACAGGAGCTGGGAGCAGTCAGCTGCTTCAATAGGGTATGTTCATACTGGATGTGACAGTTACTAATATTCCAGGAGGCATAAAAGAAGTACAGTAGAGCTGTGTTGCCAAAGGTAGGAACCATCACTGGTTTCTTCAAGTGCTTGAGATTGCAGGATGTAAACTGGGGAGGAGGAAAGGGGAGATGATGTATGATTTGGCTAGTGAAGTGTTTTAGGATGGCATAAAAATAATAAACCAGGTAAATAATGTGAAGAGTCATTCTGTATATCCAACCACATGCAGTGGTTGCTCTGAAGATGTTAGTTTCTTCCTAGAGAAACTGACAGAAATGCCCTCTTGTGTTTTTAGTATAAGTCCTCCAAAAAGGAGCAACAGAAGTTTTCTTTTCCAATAACCTCCTCTTTCTCTACCTCCTGCTCCAAATAAAAGGTGTGTTCCTGTAAGGTATCTTTTCTGACATAAGTAGAGAAGCCACATACACTTAGCATCAGATAAGGCTCAGTCAAAGCAAAATTCCCCGTAATGTGTGCACATATACTTGGGGAGACAAACGTGATGAACATTGTCAATCAAGCCATGCACGCTGCTTGATGCAGTACTAGTAGCTGCTGGAATAATATGTGTCTAATAAGAGAAATTTTGTCTAGAATATACTTCCAGTATCCAGTAGCTTTTAGAATTGTAAGCCCACAGCATGTTACCCAAAGTATTCAGTGTTTTTCAGCAAGGAAGCCTCTGTGGTTTTAGGTGATAATTCATTGGAAGGGATAAAAAGCCCACAAATGGGTATGTGTATTAGTGAGTAAAACTCAATCTCATTTAAGCATTAGCTAGCAGTTGCTGCTTAGAAATCAAGTCCCAAACTTAATTGAAATTGTGAAAGTGTAGAGCACCTGTCTTCCCAGAGACTTACCAAGTTTTATAGGAGACACAAAAAAAGTCACATGAAACTGGAGTAGCTCATTTCAAAATTATTTTAATAATGACTGACCCATTTGAATTTAAGCAGATGAAGGATAAGCTGAAGCAGGGATAAACTGAAAAGGCCATGTGCTGAGTCCCTTCATTATCTACGTGACTAGAAACTACTGCACTTTATCATCTGCTGTCTCTTTTTGCTATCTCCCTCTTTAATTTTCCTAAATGGCTGCTGTACTGCTGTTGAGATAAGGTGTTTAATAAGGGAAAGGATTTAGATGTTCCTACAAGACCAGTCTAGGCTCCTTTTTTTAAATGTCATCTTGATTTGTGCTTTTTTTCTTCTAAGTAATAGGCATAGGGATTATGAAATGAATCTGGAAGCTGAAGTCCACTAACAAAATCCTTGTATCCACTGGTAACATAAATAACAATTGATTCATAGTACAATAATCCCAGATAGTAACCACTGTGAGAAGACACGTACACTGAACCTCATCTTAGGTGGATTACTCTGAAAATAAAAATTTCAGAAGCCACAGGGCTACGTATATTTCTTTTGAAATGAAGTTGTCCAGTTTAACTTGTTTATTACATTTTTTTTTTAAAGCAAAGGAAAACATTCTTTCTAGTAAAGAATTACCCATGATAGTTAAATACCTGCTACTTCCATGACTTAAAACTTATCCTGTAGCCATCCCATTGGCTTACTCAATCCAGTACTGCTGTTTAGTTTCTACCCCAGGAGTGTATTTTAAAGAAGTCATCCTAATAGTAAGCCATCTTCTGGCATCTTTACAAATGCCAAGTAGCATCTTCCTCCAGATGCCTTCTGCACAGGGCTAGGGTACAGCCCTACAGAGAGGTGGTCTGCAGTGCACGTAAGGACGTGTCCACACTCCTGTTTTAGTGTGGACCAGAACTGCATTTCTGAAGTGAGGCCCCCAGTCATCCATCGATTTTAATTCACAGGCCAGTCCTGGACCTCAAAGCAAACATGAAAAACGTGCTTCAGAAGCGCAATTAAAATACTCCAGCCACTATTGGGTGTCCAGTCATGGGGACCAGGTTAGAACCGGTCTGAACTAACACCTTGAGACTGAGGGTTGACATTGGGTCCTCTGCATCAGCTTCTTCACCCTGCAGGTCTGTTCCTATTGTCCACCAAAACTTGCAAATGTAGATGCAGCGTAAGGGTGACAGGAAATAGAAAGGCATTCCAGCAAAGCGTTCCCATTCAAGGTAGCTCATAACTTTAACTCTAGCCCCTGTGTTTACCTATTGTGTTAGTCTTCAACGTCATGGTCACATATTGAGGTGGTCTGCAAGATTTCTTGCCTCATCCAGGGTATTGCATTGACTTCTATGCAGGGAAGGAGCCACTCATTCATTATTTCATTATCCATTCAGGACATTTTTAAAATTCACCTAAGTTTGTTGCTGTAGAATAAGTTTTCCTGTAACGTCTTGCTTTACTGATGGTAAGGAACGTCCTGGCATTACCAGTGTTAGTCTGTGGGATGTGTCAAAGGAGCTGGGCCAACTTGGAGCCATAGGAGAGTGGGGTAGGCTATGGTGAGCCAATTTCTGTGCAGGTTCTCACATCTGCACTGTGCTGAGGCCATGAGTAAGGGAGCCCAGAGCAAGCTTCCCCTGAGTCTTCCAGTGCTGCACTGTGTGGGGATAAGAGGCTGCAGAAGTAATCTAGCTGCATTTGGAGGGTGCTGAGCTTGAACATGGCATTTTCAGCTCCCACCTGAGCTAGAATGTCTCTGCGTGGTTCTGTGTTTCATCTGATTTAACTCTCCCTCTGTGACCCACCATGTACGTACAACTCTGCAGCTGAAGGACTGCCTTGAAAGCTTGCTTAGATGACCAGAAGCACTGGGTGAACAGTCCCCTGTACATAGGTTGAGAGCATTTAACTAGTCTTATTTGAATCTCCAGAGGCTGAATCTTGTAATAGATATTTTAACCTTTTTGGCTTAAAGTATAAGCTGGAAGGGTCACTAAAAGAATTGCTTGTTGCATTCACGTCACAGGTGGCACTGGACAGAAAAGGATCAGATTCTTGCATAAAGTCTGGAAGGCCGAGAGGACTGGCATTGGTAGGTAGAGAATTATTTTGCAAGGCACTGAGCTCAGATCCCAAAATACAACAGCAGCACGTCAGTTACTTGATTCTCCTGAATGCTAGGCCAAGGGTAGAGAGTTTACCTTACAAAACTGTTGTGGGTTATTTTTTTTATACGTGGCTATCTCAGAAATTTAAATTGAGCTTAATCTGTTTTGCTATAGAAGCAGCTCTTCCAGTGCATGAAAGGAGCATAAGCTTGCAGTAGCCTGTTCTGGAAATTCTCTGGTACCTTTCTGTAGCTAGAGGGAGGAAATTAATGGATGCAGCTGCTAATTCTATAATATTATAATGGAAACTTTATTTTTATTTCAACTCAGCTTTTATGGGCTTCCTGCTTGTGGATAATACTCGGTAGGAAAACTATCCAAGTTGTTAAAGGAGTGTGGACAGGGAGCTAATTTCAGAGACCTCTGTTCATACCGGGGGGGGGGGGGGGGACAGCTTTGATAATCGTCCGACAAAGGACTAAACAAACAACCCCGTGGTGCTAATCGGTACTGAAGTATTTTATGATGCATTCACTATGACTTAAATGACCTGTTCAGGG
>JAAGNO010011244.1:98305-114707 GCA_033439905.1 Ceryle rudis
GGGGTGGGGGTGTCCAGAACTAGAAACTTCCCAGTTGGCTGTTACAAGCAGGACTACCAATGATGCTTTTATGCAATTTCAGAAGAGTCACATGGCAAAGCAGAATGATTTTTTTTTTTTTTCCTCTATGAAGGACTTTTGTTGCCCTGTCCTGAATCGAGGTCCTTTGCATTATCTATGATCAATTGCTAAGACAGCCATGCAGAGTACAACCTCTGCTCCAGAATGAGCAGAGCTTCTGTCCTTGATTTAAAATGATAGTGTTATTGCCTTTTCTATAACTTTACACTGCCTCTTGTATCCCGTAGAGTGTCTCTTCCATTTGAAGACAGTCATTGTCAAAGTATTTTCTGCATTTAATATATGGAGACTCCAGTTTGTTTCCCCTGCAGAAGCTGATGCACAACGCAATCTATTATCAGGAATTGTACGTGTTCTTCCTAACAAGTAAACGGTCGAAGAGTGGGAGGAAATAAAATGTCATTTCCATCACTTGAATGGAAAACTGAGGGGTAGAAATGGAAGCGACTTACCCAAGCTCTCGCGGTACTGAACTAATTTTAACTTAACATGTTCTGAGATCTGTTTTCACAGATCTGCATCAGTGCTGTTCAGAAATATCTGAGCTAACTAAGAAATTAAGCAAGTACAGTTGTATAACTGCAGTTCTTGACCAGTGCCAATTAACCACATCCTTATCAGGGCTGTACCACACTGCAACCTAAACTACTGTACCTGCACAACCCTACACCAAGCCAAGGGAACACGCCACTAGCGCCTTAGCCACAAGGCTAGCCCTTTCTTCCAAGTTCTGCTGCTTTTATCTCCCCTATCCCACTGCTGCTGTTTACCCTCAGCATCTACATTACCTGACAAGAGTGTTTATGCCTGAAGGAGAAGGGACAGTATTAGCTAATCAAGTGATTTTTTTTTTTTTTTTTCCCCTAGACAGAAAAGTGGTTCTGAAGCTAAGTGCTTAACATTAGGCATACAACAAATGGTTCATAAACATTCGCTACTGTGTAACTGCTATAAGAACATAAATCGGGGTGCCAAACTTCAGGGTGGGTCTGTGTCACTCTTCTGAAGTCTGTGCTATAATCTTTTTCTGTGGTGACAAACTTCAGTATGTAGTTTTGTGGCTTGTGAAAAGGACTGCCCATACCCTACTTGGTTAAATGAAACAGAAACGCAAAAATAAATCAAAAAGCTCGGATTTGAAGATCTCTTCTGTTTGGGCTGCAACTCTGTTTCTGCCTCTTGATGGGTGCTTTGGTGTTGCTTCTGTTGCGTGTAAGAATTGCAGCCAGCTTTTGCAGATCTGCCTCTTACGTCCTGTATGTTAGTGAACTAAATGGAAACTTAAACACTGAAAAAAATGATCTACAAAGTGGTGTATTGAGGATGGTTTAAAAGTGGTCAGCAAACGTTTAGTAGAGGATCTACTTCTTTAAGCATGTGAGCCATTGCTGCAGAAGAACTGAGTGCCAGAAAGTTTGTGCAAAAAGCTGCACAAGCTTATCCTAATTCAAGGAGCAGGACAGTGGGATTTAACCGTAACTATTTCTAGCTATTGTAGTAGAACTCTCAGTCTCTTCCCAAAATCAGAGTGCCATTAGTATTGTCTATATCAGCTTTTGTGACCCACCTCCTGGGAAGTAAGAGGTTTGCAGCCTGAGGATTGTCACAGGCAAAGCTGAGGAGGGAGGCACAGGTACAAAGAGATGAAGGGGTCCCACAGCAGATGGAGGACAGAACCAGGAATGCACTCCAGGAGCATGCTTCCCCTTGTACTTCCACCCTGATTTCATCTGTGTACAGCACAAAAGGATTTAATGTTACCTCTGCACCTGAGGAGTCATGGGTTTATGGTGTAGTTCAGGCTATGTTGTTGGAAATAATTAAAGAACATTTGAATCTTACAGAGTGAAGGCCTCTAGCTAAGGCTGATTGTGATAAACTAAAATGCTGGAAAGCACAACTGTATTTCTTTTCAAAGTTTATAATAACCAGAACTCAGTATTTTCAGTATTAGATATTTACAGGCAGCTCCGCTAACTCTTGTTTCTACAAGATGAGCAGATGTAAATAAAGGGGGGTTTTGTTTGTTTGTTTTTAAAGATGTAGTTTACTATTCACAAAAATGTTCTATTGAAAGGTATGCAGAAGAGGTGGATCAAGTTATGGACTGGATTTGCTATTTACTGTTTTGGTTTTGTGAGCTGTTATCACAGGCAATCAGCCATCTCCTCAGCTTTAAGATGAGGGGGCTTTGAGGCAAATATCAAAAGATAACTGGAGACAAGCACTGACATAGATCTCATTTATACTTGCCTTGGAGCTGGAAGATGCATGTGCTCTAAGGAAAGTAAACAAAGGGGAGCAGGAGAAGAGTGGAAGGTAAAACACGAGGCTGTTAAGGAACATGAAAGAGGTCTGGAACATCACCTAGCCAAATCTTGTGGTTCTGGTATAATACCACAAACACAATGCTCTGAGCATTTTGAAGTCTCATTCATTATAATTCCACACCATATGCTGAATTTTCCCTTCTGCGATTGAGATCATTACACCTTGATCTATTTTACTGCTTTACCTTCAATATATTGTGTAGTAGGTTTGGGTCTTTTTTGGCTCTTACCTTCCTGTGATGGTAGAGATAATGTTGGCAGAATACACAGAAGTTAAAACAAGGTGTGCTCTCGGTCTTTATGGCAATGGCAATTATTTTCTGCTTTCGCTGCAAACTAGTGGTGGAGTCGTTTAAAAACCATCATACAGGGCTGAAGGTTTCTGAACCAGCTTTGCTTCTCTCCAATTGATAAACAAAGAAAAAGTAAGTATGCCTTCAATTTTTTCTTATTGCTGCTAATTCCTGAACAATGTCCTATTGCATGTAAGTAGAATAAGTTTTCAGTGAAAGGATGTAAAAGTGTCTGTAACGTTAGAAGATTATAGGTCTGACACTTGTTCTGAAAGCTTGTATCTTTCCTTAAGGAAGAAAACAGTATTGTATCTGGATTCTAGTAAGAGATCTGTGCTCGATTCTCTGAGGATGCACGCTGTCTTCGTGCTATTGAAATTGATGAAGCCTGGACAATTTATACGGGCAGCGCCTCAGCTTTTCTATTGAAGTTTTAAGTGTTCTCCAGTAATTACCAAGGAAAGTAAGCTTTGGAATACTGCTGAGTTATGTTCTTGCATGGGATCTGTGGAAAGTGCATCTCAAAAGAAAAAAAGCTAATATTTGTAACGGGATAGCATTTCAAAATGAATACTGTAGTTTGCTTGTGGTAGTGAATTAAAATGCAGAAGAGTCTGCCACTGTAACCTTTTTTAACTATAGTAATTAGTATAAAGACTAAGTAAAAAAAGGGACATGAGCAGCCTTGTTTACTCAGTTAACCAAAAGTTGAAGATCACACAAGAAGGGATAGCTAATACTAACTAGTGTGATTAAAACTGGTGGGGAGCCTGGCCTATGGCTATTTGTTTAAATCTCCTTCTATCAAGAGTCTTTTCATCAAAGTACATGAAGTCCTAAAAGTAGGACAGAATAACAGTTCCTTTTTTCTCTCAAGTAATTCACTGCACTAATAAAGGAGAGAGGGGACCAAGGTGGAGTTGTCCTACCTGTGTTCACTTCTTTCATTGATTGGTGCAGCCTATATCAGGTCCTATCCGTATTTTACATCTGTTTGGTGACTATTCTTGAAAAACATGTTATTAGTTGTTGTCTAAACTACTTCCCTGTAAAGTTAGAATAAGTTCTTCAAGCACAAAGTAAGGGTTGTAAACCTAATCCGCCGGTTCCCAGTGTTCTGAATATTTTCAGAAAGCTCTTCCCAGGAAGATTTGCCTGCAAAATGCTGCTTGTTCCAAGAACTTTATTTGGTCTTAGGTTTTGCTTAGCGTTTGTTAGCATGTGAATTTTCAGAGTCCAGCACAAAGTCAGACAAGGGTAATTGTTCTTCAACTGTTATTATCTTACCTTAGATTTCCCATTATAAAATGCTCTTAAATCGGTGTCTGTCAAAGGATCAGACTAGTGCTTGATTAGGTCTGTCAAGTTTCATCTTCCAATGTGCTTTGTGCCAGATTGGATTTGAGAATGAATACTTAGAGTATTAGAAGTTAATATGTGATACAATTGAAAGCTCTGTTGGGTAATTACATTTTTCATTTTGAGTTTGTTACCCTAACAAGTACAGTAAGGCACGAATGAAAGGTTCTAATATCGGAAGATTTACTACATGATGTCATGTGCTGCATCCCTCCCAGGAGAATTCCTGTTAATTGTCACACAGTCTTGCCAAAATCACGAGCAGTGTGCAGTAATGAAATCCTAATAGCAGACAGCTGCTTTTAAAGGCACATACACAATGGCTTTCATTTTTTTTCAAAGGAGATGCGTTTCTCCTGCAAGGGCTAGCTCTGAGCTATGCCTGACCCATGCAGAGGAGAGAAGGGATGCACCAGCAGCTAGGCAGAGACAGGAGGACTCTGCACTTTCTGCATGTGGCAGACAAGGGGTAATGAAGGCATCTCTCTCCCAATTTTCTCTCAACTGCTTGTCTGAGCCAGAGTCAAACATTTGCCTCAATATTAAGTTTAACTGCATCACAGATTTCTTGTTATCCCTTACCTTCAGCAACCTCACAGATCTTCTGTTTTCCCATGCTCCAGCCTCGGGAAGACCATTGTCTGATTCATGTTTGTTTCTTTTCTTTATTTATAAATGGGTCATTTCCACGTGGCTCTGACCTCTCCAGCTGGGTTCAAAACCTGTGTGGTGTGTGAAGTCAATTTTCTGTCTCATGGCAAACACTTACTCCTCCTTTCTTATGGGGGGAGGGATGGAGGACGGGGATGACATACACAAGCAAGTACCTTTCTTGAGATTGGCTTTGGATTATAGGAGTTCAGTTTCCTACTGCTCAGTTGGGTCAGCATCACAGCTGAGAGTCCTGGACAGAGAGAAAAGAAGCTGTGACTATTATTATGGGATTAATTCTTAAAAAATAAGACACACAGCCTCTGAGGCATCTCCATCATGTGGCAGGAGTTTACTGTTGGCTCTCAGGTTGTCATACTGGCTTCCTGTTGCATGGTCCAAAACATTGTGCTGTACCAGTTGATCTGCTGGTATGCTCGAGCTTGTGGAGAAGTAAACTTCAAGCAGATGTTCCTGCAGGTGGATTTGGATTTCTCACCATCTGTTTATCTAACACCTAATAGGGTGGTGATCTTTATTGGTATCTATATGCAGCAGCCCTGAATAGACTTTTGAAAGACCCATGTCTGTTTTCTGTTGCAAATACTCACCTACTGATCTGTGGAATACACCTTGCAGGAGACTAAAACCTTGTACTTTCAAAAACTGGTGCCAGCAATGCCTCTGAGGTACTGTACAGTGTCTGTAACGTTCATTGGGTATTGTGAGGACATACAGGTGTATCTTCAGATGAGCAGCTTGTGGAGGTGGTGGCAATCCAACATAGATCTTGTTCTTGAGCAGGGAAAAACCCAGTTATTTACTGCCCCAAGAACAGAACAGACAGCCCCTGGAGAAAAAAAGTCCCTTTCGTTATAGCAGGCCAAATGAGTCTTCTGTCTAAACAGTAATAAATAAAGGGCATAAAGGAAACCTGTTAGTACAATGGTGAAGATCCAAGTGAGGGCTGCAGATTATGTGCTTTGCCCTGGGGAGAATTATGCTGCTGAAATCAGTGTGTGGGTGCATTTAAGATGAGGCTCCCTGGGAATGAACAGATTTCTCTAGGTCCACTAAAATATTTGGAGAGAGAGATTTATATGTGGGAATATCTAAGATTTCTTTCTCTCTTTTTTTTTTTTTTAATTTCTAATAAATGAATATTTACATACCCTGAGCCTGTGTTAGATGTTGGGAGGTAAGTCAGTTTAGAGTGACACAATACTAGGAGGCTGCTTCCAGACCATGCTTGTGCTCTTGACCCAGAACAGCCATTGAGGTTATATACATTGTGTTTACCAAGACATTAATATTTTGTTACACTCAAGGTGATAAAATATTAAAACAGCTCAGCGGAATTCTTTGTTGCTACTTGTTGCTAAAGGCAGTGTAAACCTGCCATGTTGCACATGTGTCTCAGCTATGCGTACTGTCCTATTTTGCTTTTCCCTTTGCCATATTGAAATGCTCCTGCAAAAAAAACAGTATTGGTGCAGGGAATGCAACAGTTCTTTTTAAAAAGATATCCCAAAATTAAAATAAGAAAGTAGCCACTCCATTGTCAGAGGCTTAGCTGTATAAACAGAAGTTAATATCAGATCATCTCTAAATTCTGTGGGGGGAAAAGAGTGGAGACGACATGCTGATTATTTTTTCTTTTACACAGCACCAATGTAATAATTAAGAGCAGTAGCCGGAAAGAATAAACACATGCACGTGAATAAAGGGATTGATTTTCAGGGGAGTGATAAAAGGCAGAACAGAAATGAAGAATAAAGTTATTCGGCAATGGAGCTTGGCTCCCAGCAACTGTAAGGGGGAGTAGAAGGTGGCTGCCTAATAGAATTAAACTCCTCTCTACCTTGTTTTTTTGTGTGTATATATATATATGTACACAAGAATACATCTAACAGTAGATGTGGAAAGTATGGAACTTATATTTCCTGGCACAGCTCAAAACAAATGTGGAAGATGGACATGAGGAGTCGGGGTCAGGTCCTTGTGCTCCTGTAGGCTTTTCACCGAGTACTGCCAGTGCCGCCTTTCTGCTGTGCTGTGCTTTGGTGTGTTCGTGCCCGCTGCCTGGGCGTGGGGCTCCACTCAGTTCTAGTACTGGTACTGGAAATGTTCAGAATACACTTGGAGGTAGAAGGTCTGTGTCTACTTGCTGAGGGTACCTGCTGTCTGGCAGACTAGCAATAATGACTTCTTTTTGTTGTGCTGGAAGAAACAGACAAGTGCATCCAATTCATGGTACTTAACTAAAAGAGGAGATTGTTAGATTTCATTTTTGTAATGAGTTCAGCAGCACTTTCATTTCTATTTAACATGGAGGATATCTTCTGCTTCCATAGCTGCCCTTTAGTATCTTTGTGTCGGAATAATTAGTGGTATTTTGGTAAATGGGAGGTGGGTTGTATGTACTGTGATTGTCTTTATCTGATTTCTGTGGGTTTCCTTACAAACCAGAGCAAGGGCTGGGAAAAGAAGAGAGAATTGCCTGGAGATGAGAACAGCAGTGAAAAGTCTTAGCTCTTCATCGGACCTTACAGTACAATATCCAGCTAGGTCTGTCTGCCTTGAACCATTACATGATGGTGTTTGCAGAAACACAGTTCTGTGTGGAGGTGTCCTAGCAGCACCTTGTTTGTACTGCTATGACTGAACCTTAAAGTCTACCTCACTTTTAAGGCCTTTAATAGAAATTAATGCAGGCTAGCTCGAAACCTCTGTTTTGCTGGACACTTCCCACCTGGAGGACCATGTTTTCAGTCACAGCATGTACCTGTGCCGTGTGGTTCCATGACTTTTCGTGGGATTGTGTAGAGAGGTGGTTCTCCCAGAAGTGTCTCGTGTTACAGAGCAGCCTTGCCACATGAATTCAGGTGTTAGTCTCAATCTCCTCTTCCGCGTGGGCTGCAGTACATCAGTTTTCCTTAATAAGCCAAGTATTACCATCTAGAATTGAAGGACTGTTTCTGATCTCCCCACTGTTAAGAGCTGGTATAATGAGGGAACAGAAATGACCTCTGGAGTTCTGTGCAGCCTGATGAGCTTTCACAAGGCTTTCAAATGCCATGAGTTCCACACAAATGACTATAAATAATTGCCTAGGTTGGCCTGACCTCGGGTTGTCTGAGAAGATGATCTGATAATGGCACGAGTGACTCTGATTCTGTTCTGAAGCTGAGATCCCATTTAGGATTATACTTATTTGAACTCTGTAATTTAAGAAGAAAGCTTTCTGTGTGCGCCAATACTGGAAACACATTCTGAACAAAGAGGTCACTGATGTGGCAGTTGAAATCATCATGAAATAAGTCACTTGGGACACGAGTTTAAGCAAAGCTAAAAACTTACCTCCTGTTTGACAGGGCAGGTTTCCTGCCCTGGTCTCTCAGCCCTGGTCAGAGTTGCCAAGTTTCATATTAACTCCTCAGTTGTGCCCACCACAGATTAGTTACAAATACCTCTCTGCAGGACCTTTAATGCAGAGCTTTGCACACTTTGGAGGAGTACATATCAAACTGAGAACAGCCTAAAGAAGGGCAAGTTGGGTACCACCTCTTTGCCTTGAGGCATCCTTGCCTACTGTCCCTATCAGTGACAAGTGGTGAGCATCAGTCTCCAAGAATTACTATTCCATTTTGTGAAATGTGGTCCAAGAAAGAAAAAAAGTAGCCCTTATTACAAGCTTGCTTAGTCACTCCTTTCATTTTTCCTGACAAATTATAGAGAACAAAGCTAATCAACTCTGTGATCTCAGAATCATTCTGGTTGGAAAAAAAACTTTTGTGTTTTTTTTTCCTTAAACTACTGTTCTGCAGAATGCCTAGTACGAAGAGCAGTTCCATTACTTGCTGTCAGTCCGCCTCAAAGTGCTCAGAACTTGCAGCATTTTGTCAGACGTGTTCCTAATATATAATAGGGCAAACCAAAAGCATTCTTCTGGGTTTGACCTGTTACATTGCTCCTAGTGCCATCTAGAAAGGAGCGAATTTTTTTTTTAACAAAAATGTCAAACTTTTTGTCAATTTCCTAGTCAGTGTATCCTAACAAGCCATCTTGAAGGGAGATGAAAAATAGCATTAAAATGCTAGATTTGGTAGCCGTTTCTCAACTCGGCTGTGCCTGTGACTGGATGTGCTGCTGCTGCAAATGTTTGAGGATTTACAGCAAATAAGGATTCTGTTAGACTGCTGTAGAACGCAACAGCTCAGATAATGTGATGAATGTACTACTGAGAGGGGCACATATGAATTCAAAATGACACACAGCCTGGCAGACAAGTAGGAGCTGATGCTGCCAGTGAGGGTATTTGCTGTTGCTGATGGTTCACAAAAAAAAAAAAGTTTGGGAACTCCCTGGCTTGGAATAAAGAACTCCCAGAGGGTAGATGGTCTACACCTTATTATAGACCTTCTTAGTCCAGGCTGTTACTGAATTGTTTCGTTACTGGTACCATCTGAAAATCTTTAAGCCCCATACAAGTCTTGAAGAAGCTCCAGAGAGATCTATGTATTGCTTACATAGGTCACTTCTTCCCAAAGCGTTGTAAAAATAATTAAATACTGCTATTTTGAGGAATCTCCTAAGAAGCTCATGAAAACTTCAATTCTTCAACACCGATGCCTTTTCTGAAAGAGCTCTGCTTTTCCTCCTTCCCTTAGTCAAGAGCAATCCGTTCAGGGACATAACTATGTATCTGGGGAAGCCTTGGGGACAGTATCATATTGGCTGTATAATGGTAGGCATCCTAAAAAATCAGTTTGCACTGTCAAACAAAACCACACCAAGGGGTGCAGATTTAATTAGGAAGACTATGGGGGGGACAGTGGAGACTTTATATGTGTGAGAAGAGTGAGAGATGGGAAAAGGGCATTCCACAGTCCACATTTCAGCTCTTCATTCATGATGTTGCTAGCAATAATTTGTAATCTATTAGTAGAGATTTTCAAAATAACTGTAGGATTTAGTCGTGTCTTCCACTGAAGTGTAATGGACAATAAGTTCGAGTGCCGTGTATTTAGGAGGGGGGAAAAAAAAAATTGAAAAAATTTTCAGTCATTACTGAAGCGTTCTATAGTACATTTGTGTGAGGATAAAGAAAAGACAGGTGAGATCTAGTGTATGGGTAGGCAAGTTTCCAAGAGCATTAAGATTTTATTTTAAGAGATGAATAAAAGCCTCAAAATTGCTCTAGACTTGGCAGGTAAGGATTGTTATGCTTCATCTTGCCTCTTGGCCAGAAAGCTAAGTAAGAGGGAGCTTGCCAGATACGGCAGTCTTCCCCACTACCTGAATTTAATTTAAACCATTCTGTGCAGCCCTGATTTTAATCCTTTCATTTTGGTTTTGAGTTACCACATATATGGCACAATGGAAATATTTTTTCAAGCTTAAATTAGAAACATATTTTAGGAGACGAAAAAACTGCCTGTCTTCAGTGTGGAATGAAACATCTTTAACTGTTAGATGAAGTATAACCATTGGAACATTTTACTTGAAGAGTTTAATTATCAGTAGGGAAATGTGGGTTTTCCTCAATATGCTTTTTGTTTCGCCCCTCTCCCTTCCAGTCTGGACACATTGTACAAACTGTTTTCTTCAGTATGGCCAAACTTTGTGATAGTTCACACCGCTGTGAACTAACCGCGCTAAGCAGTGTGTTTAAAATAATTAGAGACAGAAGTGAGGTGTGCCAGAGGTAGAAATAAATCAGAGTATTCATCTTCCTCTGCATCTAAAATAATGGCGTGGGTTTTGTTAAATTCTACTGAGATGTTTTTATCTGTCATAAATGATGGCAACATTGTTGTCACCCCCTAGAGTAAGTGTTTCCAGGATGTGCCATCAACTTTTTCTCTAAACACAGTGCATAACAGGAAGTATAAATGCTGCAAACATCTGAACCCAAGTAGAAGTTGTGGAAGGAGTATGAGTTGCACCTTGATCTTGAATTTTGCTGCCCTTGTTTCTTCCACAAGGAAAAGTAATAGGCCTAGGTAACAGAAGAAAGATTTTCCTTGTTTTAATGTTCTCATGGTGTTTTTGTAAGCTAGAAAGTCTAGAAAAATCAGATCTTCTTGGAACTGCTGCAGCATGTGTGTGTGAGAAGCATAGCGGGAAAGCTGTATTCGAGCAGTTATCAGTGATCCATTGTCAAATGGAAGGAGATGCTGGGGAGGGCAGGAATTTCAGAGATCCAGGGTATGGCACATCCATCAAAAACATGGACAAAAGATGTGAGAGAGTAGATGAAATCTGCAGATGACAGGATTCTAGTCAAGAAAATGTGTGAGAGAACACCCCTGGACAGGAGTAACCTATTGCATAAACAAGCAATGGTCACTATTAGGTATGCAACTCCTTCATCCTTCTTTCACACTGAATGTGCCTCAACATTATCATGCTGTTGAGAAGAAAAGCTCCTGCTACACTGGGGTAGTGGAGTGTTATTGATGAGACCTGTGAAACAACCACTTGATTCAAGGAGTGTCGAAAAGCACAGAGCGTGGCATGTCCTACCCTGGACTCATTCAAAAATGGGTGAGTGCCAATGGCAGCGAGTCAGTGTTGAGCACTAAGAATCTTTTGAGGTCTAGGAAGTGTCACTCATGGATGACGTCACTGTGGTAATGCTCATTGACTTGTTACAAATAATTCCTAAAATATGATAAAAGTGAAGATTTCACTTTTTTTAAACGGGCTTTCTCTAACTTTTTAAACGTGGATTTGTCAGTAAGTCACGCGCGTATTTATAATTTGAGTACTTCTTTTTATGCTCGCATGTTGGCAGCAGAACATGAAAATAGAAAGAGGCCGTTGCTGGGCAGTTGCAGTTGAAGGAGTGTGAATACTTAGTTCTTTGAAGCATCATTTAGGGCTTAAGTCAGAAAAACGTCATAGCTGTATGGACGTAGTACAACACTGTCTTGCAACTGGGACCACTGGAACCTAATGGATAGTATCAGCTTGTTGGTTGTCTAGATGCCTAACTGTCGAAAGGATTGTCTCGCCAGGCTATTGTTGGAAAAGTACTTGTTTCAGGAAAAAAAGAAGATAAACAAGCTTTGATATAGTTTTAGAAAGAATGTAGTTTCGAGAAGTGTCTTTTGACAAATAATGACTATAAATTCTATCGGGGAAATATGTCTCGCTTACTGGCTAAGTCAAATAGTCACTCAGTAGGTGACATTACTAGTGCCAGTTTAGTTTTTCATTATGTGAATGAGGCCCCTAGAGAAATGAATGGTGGGGCGACCAGCTTTAAATGTAGCTTCCCTGAGTGCTGGTATGTGGAGAAGGTCACGAAGTCACCCGTGGGTGTTGGCCAGGATCACATCTGACATGATCATGTTTAAAGGCAAAGCAGAATGAGAGAGGAAGGGACAGACAGGGTATCAGTAGTGAGAAAAGCTTCTCAGTGACATGCTGGTTACCGGGCAAAGCGTAAAAAGGCCAATGAGCTCTGCTTGTCCTTCCCTTCCTGTTGTTCCCAGCCCAGGCATGAGCCGCTCACAACTTCTTCTTAAGGCTTTGAGCAATGAGCTGCTTTTCCTAAGGACTGACAGGAAATTATTTAATAAGCTGGGGGGAGGGAGACGTTTCCTGTTCTAGTTATTCTCTTTATAATTCTGAAACTAAAAAGAGAAGATGATTCAGTGGGCCAGACCACCAGTTCCCAGTGTCCTCACATGTTCCTTAGACGGTGGAGGTCTAACTAAGCCTATCGTGTCCCCATGGACTTCACCTTCATCTCAGGAGGACTCCTGAAAAAATGTAAATGCATTTTAAAGAATGAATAAGTTGAATGTTTTCTTTAAGTTGCATGTTAATATAATGGAAGTGCTTTCAAGGCCATGACTGCAGGATTAGCTCAGAGCAGATGGGCTGAACTGTGACCCCGGGACCCTTGTTGGCACCTCACAAACATTTAATGATGTATCAGTTTGAGTTCCAGTGAAGCCAAATGTTGTCATACATATAGAAAGTGTAACTGGAATTCATATACCTTTGTCTTGTCTTACACCATATAGCGTTAATGCTTTACTGTTTTGGTCTGTGAGTAAATGGGCTTTACTGCTTGTGAAGAAATTCACTCTGTGCAAGTGCCAGTGACTGAACGGTGCGTGTCCGAGTCACATTTAAGGCAGGGAAAATCTACAGAACCTCTTTGTGCTCACTGAACGACAGCCACTCTTCATTTACCAGCTCTGCACTTCCATTTTAACACTGCAGCAAAGTTTCTGCATCCAGACACGCTGGGGTACTGGGAGTAAACGCCGATAGTCCGTTCTGCTCTAAAGATCTAACGCTATCAGATGGCTGAAATGCATCGGGCAGTTACATAAATCTTGCTAATGCTTTTGATGTGTTTATCACCTGAATTTCTCTTGTCTTATTCTCAACCCCAGTAAACTTGAAATACACTTAGCATTCACTAAAGAGTGTGTACTTGTTTAAAGCTGTGTAAAGATACTGTTCTATTCTTTTGAGTGTATGAATGGTGAGCAGAAATTCTGTCAGATGCTCATGGCACATTTAGAGATTTACTACTTTAAAAATCCTACTTAAGAGTCTCACAGAAAGCGTAGCATATTTAAAACAATGAATAAATAGAAATTGAACTACAGCAGCTCTGCAATGTCTGAGAAACTGTCAGCTTCAGTAAGGAACACTTTCTGGGAAGTATTCCGTATTAAAAGTGCTGTTGACTAAATCTGTGCTGTTAATGGAAAAAATAGAAACTCTGCCATGCTTCCAAGTCTGTAGATAGTATTATTCGATACCTGAAGACAAATTGTCTGCTCAAGACATAGCATTTGTTTTCTGAAAGTGTATATTTGTTTCTTGAGCAGGCATCCTCAGCACAGCTGAGAAACCTCTCTGAAAGCATGACACTTCGGAAGGGTCCTGAGGAAGGATATGACAAGGTTCTGCAAGATGTGACATCTGGTAGACAGCCTGCTTCCAGTGACCCAGGGACCCTGTCAGGTACAGTGACAAGTTCAGTTTTATTGTGGACTGTAGCAAATTTCAGGGTGACTTGGTTAAAAGGATGAATGTGCAGCTTTGTCCCTACTGGGAGTTAACACTTCTGTGTTGCAGCGGGCAGCACAGAAAACTTATGTTCTATTTTAATTTGGCTAATTGTCCCCTGACGCTGCTGAAGGATTGCAAATTTATTTTCTTCAAAATCTGAAAGAGAAATTTAGTAGGCCAGAGATGTACTGTGTATCCTTAAATTATGCTCTTTCAGCTTTCCAGCATAGGTGTCATCAACAGTCTCATCCTTTCTAGCGGTAAATTTACTATCGGTGCATTTATTGCTGTAGTCTCATATAGCTGCATTTCTATCGTGTAGTTAGCCACAGGGTCTTTTTAAAAGTCCCCAAAATCATGAGATTCACCTAAAATGTACCTCAATTTAACATATTTAAGGTATTTGGGTTACATCATTTTCTACTTGTAACTTTTTAGCTCTTGTGGCTGGAGATAAAACCCTGACCTTTTAGGTGAAATAGTTGATGATTTGCAAAGTAGGAGTTGCAGTCTTCTGTGGCTGTAAGAGCCGAGGCTTTCTTTACTAGAAATGGCAAAAACAAAGAATAACTGTGTTTAGTAGAGTTCAAACTCTTACTGTTTAGTAAGACTGGAGCCATTAGGCAACCCTTGCAGTGTTGCTAGGCTGGCAGTAGGAGTGATCAGTTTGAAAAGAGCGTATAGGGTATGGCTGTGTGCGGCAGAGGACAGCAATGCTCCTTGCTCATCGGTACATTAAAAACCCGTTCCAGTTTCACGGCTCTGACTGTGTTCTCAGGAGAACCGCATGAGAGACGGGAGACAATACCTTTCTGAAAACAAATATCTGCAACCTGACATGGAGAATGCAGCTGGTTACAAATGCTGGATGGTTTTGTTTGGTAGTATGTTTTCCTTCTGGTTGTTTTTAAAGTGAGTTAAAGGAAAGCATTATTCTTTGGTTGTTTCTGGTGTTTTTTAACACTGATGGTAAGTTCTGCTTAGCTTCAGCTGCTGCTCCCTGCAGCCCCCACAGATAGGCCTATAGTCACCTCAATCTCAACGGCTGAAAGCAATCTGAAATTAAAGTTTGCAAGTCAAGAGGAAAGGCAGCTGAAAAATCAATGTTTTTCAATTAAAATAAGCTCTTCCCAAGACTGTTTCTGTTGTTTTGCTGTTACTTATTGCCACGAATAATCTGTTCAGAAGTTACAGATCATGTATCTTGTCTGTGCGATTAGTCCTGAGTCATTCCAGTCAATTTTCTCCCCGTTATTTGTTGTGGTTGAGCTGCTAAAGCAGGGGGAGGCTTGTTTCCTTGGTTTTATTTTGTGAGATGCTCTACCTGGAATTTCAGAGCAAAAGAAAACTTCTGGGCGTGTGTAAAGGGGAGACATTTCTGACTGCAAGGCTTTGTGCGGATTTTTTCAAATAGCCATGATAATTTCAGCAGAAACTTGCGTATTATTAATCATGAGGATGTACAAATCTGACTGGCACACCAGTATGCATGTGTGCATGTGGATTGAGATATCTGACCTGAGCTTTCGTGCCCAGAAATGAGTTGTTGATTGTCTCCTATGACACTGTCAAAATACCTCCACCACAAATATGTATAACCTGTGTTTTTTCACCACATTTTCCTTATTTTTTCCTGAACTGAAGTCTTGTAAGTTCTGTTCTCGATATAAACCCACTTAGTCTGTCTTCCCCCTTAGCCTCCAAGGATTTAGTCTGTGTGGGGGAAGTGTTTAAAAATAATTCCAGTTATGGTAGAACAGCCTGTATCCTTTCTGTAAAGCAACTGACATCAGACTTCTGAGTTCACTAAATGGTCAACAAAAGATCAGTAAAAACATCTAAGGACTCTGAAGGACAAATGTATTTTCTCTTTTCCTCTTTCCTTTAAAGGGAAGATGTGACTTTTCAAGCAGCAGCAGACTTTCAGACTGTGGCAGCCTGAATGACACACACTTCTTATTAAAAATAGTATGGTTATATATCCTGAAGAACTACCCAGCAGCTTTTAAGCTTCCTCTCTGAGGATACGTGTACCTCTTCTGTAACGCCAAGTTAAAATACAGGCTAAATATTAAAGTGTCCTGTGCAAGAGAAAAAAGAGAAGTCTCCTATTTATGATAAATAACGAGGTGAACGGTGACAGCCAACGTGGCTTCACTATGGGCAAATAGTGCCTAACTAATTTGGTGGCCTTCTGTGATGGAGTTACAACTCTGGTTGATATGGGAAGAGCAACTGACCTAATCTACCTGGACTTGTGCAAAGCATTTGACCCTGTCCCACATGACGTCCTTGTCTCTAAGGTGGAGAGACATGGACTTCATGGGTGAACCACCTGCTGGATAAGGAGCTGGCTAAAAGGTTGCATGCAAAGAGCTGTGATCAGTGGCTTGATGTCCAGGTGAGACCTGTGACAAGTGGAGTTCCTCAGGGATCTGTTCCGGATCCAGTGCTGGTGAACATCTTTGCCAGCGACATGGACGGTGGCATCAAGCGCACCTCCAGCAAGTTTGCCGATGACACCAAGTTGTGTGGTGCAGTGGACTCCCTGGAGGGAAGGAATGCCATTCAGAGGGGCCTTGACAGGCTTGAGAAATGGGTGGATGCAAGCTGCATGAGCTTCAACATGTCAAAGTGCAAGGT
>JAAGNO010011244.1:114807-163098 GCA_033439905.1 Ceryle rudis
GCTAAAAGGTTGCATGCAAAGAGCTGTGATCAGTGGCTTGATGTCCAGGTGAGACCTGTGACAAGTGGAGTTCCTCGGGGATCTGTTCCGGATCCAGTGCTGGTGAACATCTTTGCCAGCGACATGGACGGTGGCATCAAGCACACCTTCAGCAAGTTTGCCGATGACACCAAGTTGTGTGGTGCAGTGGACTCCCTGGAGGGAAGGAATGCCATCCAGAGGGGCCTTGACAGGCTTGAGAAATGGGCCGATGCAAGCTGCATGAGCTTCAACATGTGAAAGTGCAAGGTGTTGCATCTGGGCTGGGCCAGTCCCAGGCACAGTTACAGACTGGGTACAGAGTGGGTTGAGAGTAGCTCTGAAGAGAAGGACTTGGGGGTGTTGATTGACGAGAAGCTCTAGGTGAGCCAGCAGTGCACTCATGTCATTTGGAAGGCCAGCCGTATCCTAGGACGCATCAAGAGGAGTGTGGCCAGCAGATCAAGAAAGGTGATTCTCCCCCTTTATTCTGCTCTTGTGAGAGCCCACCTTGAATCTTTTGTCCAGTTCTGGTGTCCCCACCATAAGAGGGACATAGATTTGTTGGAATGAGTCCAGAGGAGGGTCACAAAGATGATCCAGGGGCACCTCTGCTGCAAGGATAGGCTGAGGGAGATGGGATTGTTCAGCCTGGAGAAGAAAGAGAAGATTCTGGGGGGACCTTTTAACTGCCTTCCAATACCTGAAGCGATCCTCCAGCAAGGCTGGAGAGGGACTCTTCACAAGAGTTTCCAGCAATAGGACAAGGGGAAATGGTCTTAAACTGAGGGGAAAATAGGTTTAGATTTTTTAGGAAAAAGCTCTTCAGTATGAGGGTGGTGAGTCTCTGGACTAGATTGCCCAGAGAGCTTGTGGATGCTCACTCCCTGGAGGTGTTCAGGGCCAGGTTGGATGAGTAACCTGGTCTAGTTGAGAGGTTGCCCCTGCCCATGGTGGGGAGGCTGGCTTAGATGATCTCTCACGTCCCTTCTGGCCTAAGCCATTCTATGATGGTTTTCTGACAGGGAGAGATGCAGCCCTGTGCCGGCTCCTGGGATGGGGAGAGGGTTGTGTTTTGCTCATGTTCAAGCCTGGGGCGGTGAGGAGATGCAACATGAGGCTGCAGGTGGAAAACTTCTTGAGACTGGCAAATATGTGTCTCCAGGGAAGCCCCAGTGACCAGTTCTGGCTATCATATGGCTTTTCATTGTGGGAGAGCATAAAGCAGGGGACAAATTAGGAGAAACAAGAAAAAAGGTGAAGAGGAGGTGGGGATGGAGGCAGGAATCAGCTAAAATAGAGAGGCAGCCGAACGACAGCTCTGTGGTTTGTTCCTATCCTTACAGCAGCAGCATGCTGAGGCATCACTGCCACCCAGCCTGGAGGCTGCAGTAATGTGGTGCTGTCCTGCTCAGAGTTACCTTGCACAATTTTGAGGGTTTTGAGGCAAGCACCTGAAGTGTGTGGATGAGGAGAGGACAAGTGGCAGAGCTGAATATTTCCCTAGGCCCTGATCTGGTAGACTCTGAAATTTCAAGGCAGAAATCCTGCAAGGAACTTGGAGGATCACGGGCAAGGAGTACGTGCGCAGCGTTTCATGGCCAGGTCACGGTGCTCAGCAGCACCTGAGGCAAGGATGACAACACGTGTTTGCAAACACATGTATTTTAAAACATTCTCTTACTTCCATGGTCCATACCAAGTGCTGGAAATGCAACAGTGCTACAGGCTTTCCTTGGCTTAATGTTTTCCCCCTGATTTATAAGAAATGCTGAGAATGCCTTTGCGGGGGACTCTGTAGGAGCTCATCTGAAAGCACCACTGGATTCTTCATAGTGGTGGTGTTTTTAATAGGTGCACGTGCAACAGAAAACCCATCAGTTAAGTTTTCTCACTCTTTCCTATCTAACAAAGCCAGAATCTCTTGTGAATTGAGCCCTTCTAGGAACACTTGCCAAATTTCTTGGCTTACTTTTGAAAGACTGAATCTTGAAATAATAATTTATTTTTTAATTGAAATTTAATTTTTTTCCTGGCATATAAAATTAGACAGGAAAAATAATACACATTTTTCCCTTAATCTTTGGCTACATTCAGACAGCCATGCAAAATCTTTCTAAATATTATTTCTTTTTGTTGCATGCTAATAACTTTTTTTTTTCCTAGCTGTAAAGATCCTTTTCCTGTTCAGAAGACTGCCATACCTGAGCTTGGCATTTTCTTAGCACTTTCACTTTGTTTATAGAGCATAAGTTCCTCAGGAAGGCCCACTGAAAGCTCAGGCTCCTACAGAAGTGTCTCACCAGGCAGTTTGCCCAGTTGCTCGGCTGCAGTTACCTCCTGCCTCTCCTCGGGCCCTCTTCCAGCGCTCCCTGTTTCACTGATGCCCCCTTCTGCCCTCCTTGCCTTATATCAGGGAAAAATCTGTTCTACCCAGAAACCGTATAGCATAGGATGCTGCATCTGGGCTTGAGCACTGCTGGGTATCTCCTGGGGACAGCTCCATCCCGATTGCCTTTGTGCTGGCGAGTCCTTCATTAGCCCTTTGCATTGTCAGCAGGTAGGAACCCTGCGAGCGGATGAGAAATACACTGAAGGAAGGCGTGAATGAAAAGCTTTGTGTGCAAGCACATGATCAGAAAGCTCTAAAAAGCACATTCGGCTACGCTCGGTTTTCAGTTGTGTCTGCTGCCTAGTTGCGGTGCCACGCTTCTCCTGAGGCAGACGGCAAAAGGAGAAGTCTCCCAGCTCCAGGATGCGTTTCTCCATTCTTGCCGGAGAGATCTGGTTACAGAGATGAGAAAATGACCCAGATCCCTGCTCTTTGCTGGTGCTGCCCCTGAGGGTTCAGTTCCAGTTGGTTGCATTTATGCAGCCCGCACTTTGCGAGGAAAGAGTGAAACCATCAGTTTTCACAAGTTTTTCTTAATGGGTTTTGGGATGTGACCTTGGCACTGAAGGACAAATCTGAAGGTTTCCCATCTTTAGCAACCTGTTCAGGAATGGTGTTTCTGTGAGGAGGCCTTGTGAGAATGCTAATTGCATGTAGCACACTGGGGACTCTTCTGGAAGTGGTGGGGAACAGCTATTCTGGGAAATGTCTGTATGCAGACAAGTCCTTATCATGTCACCTCCAGGGAATTCCAGAGAGCTCCTTTGGTGTAGAAAACACTCAGTTTTCTACACCACAAGTTGGATTTCTAGTACAAGTCCTTGTGTAATCAAAAATCTCAAACTCTGTTTGCGGGAGATGTTGTCAATTCAAAATAGGGGTGAGAACAAAAAGGTGCTTTCAAAGGAGGGGGGGGGGCCAGGGCACAACATTTCCTCAACTTCGGGAAATTTAGGAAAAAGGTGTCTGCAGAATTGTTTCTGGATTTTTCAAATGCAGTGGAAATACTAACGTGGTTTCCTGACGTCAGTCGCAGCAGCAGAGTACTACCGTGGAAGAAGGTTTCAGTCACTACACGGGCTTTGTTTTTCCAGTACTAGGTGCAGTTACCACTTAGCATGGAATGATCTCTCTTCTTGATCAAAGTCTTCTGTTTGTGTTGCAATGACAGCTTGACATAAAATGACTTAATGACCAAAATGAAAAATGGTACAATATTTCCATCCTCACATCATGAACAATCTAGGAATTAAAAAGCATAACAGAGAATTAAAGTATTTTTCAGAAATTCATTAAAATAACCCTCTTAGGATCTGTTAACACTGACATTTCAAATTAAACTTTAGTTTTAACAAAACGCATATGTGCTTTCTAAGGAAAAAAAAAAAATCCAACCCAATTTAAGAAAAGCCTTTGTATCTTCAGCTTTCTCCTATCTCCTGATATCGCTGCCCCTCAGAACAAAGCTTCTGCTTCTCACAGTAAACAGCAAACACCACGAAGGGACGGAGTGAGAGCCTTCCCCCCACCTTCTGCTCCAGAGATGTTGACATCTAGGAGTGGCAAAGAGGAAGGTGCAAACAGATGAAAATCCCAGCTGAATGAGTGGGGGGTTTAATCTTCTTGCACCTGTTTCCAGGAGGGAGTGTGACAGTGATCGGGTGCAGAAAGGAATGTTACAACCTGGGCAGCAGGATGTGGGTGGAGGCACAAGTCCCACAGGAGAGAGGGCTGGGGGAGGGAGGCAGGAGCTTGCATCGTATTTCAGACCTTGAATTTGGAAGAACTGTGGTATTGAAGACATATTACAAAGTCAGATCATCTGAGGGCAGTGTTTAGGTATGGCACTTACCAAGGGAGGAGAGGTATTTACCACATTACGATGTGATTACTGCGACGTTTGAAATAATTTAATTTCCAAAAGCGATTGCTCTGAGACTGCAGTAATAACTCTGCTGCATCCACTCCACGCACAGCAGAATGTGATCTTATTTCTTGAGCGAACTGCTTCATGACTACAAAGCAGGGCTCTAAATGTTTAGAAGTAGTATGTTGAAAATAAGACGTCCCAAGAAGGATTTGCTGTTACATTGGAGGGTAGTGCAGACCCCTCTGCAGAAGCGTCTACCATGGGGATGCCGATACCCTCTCTGGAGATGGGAGAGCTGTTGCTAGAAATCTTTTCAACACCGCTTTATTCATCTGCAGTAATACATCCCTAATGTCCTCATGGTTAGTGAGCCTGAACCTACACTGTAGAACAGCCTGGTTGGAGGCCAGGAAGGCACCCTGCATTTCCAGCTGTTTGTTCATCGGTGTTCTTTTTCGTTACAGTGATAGAGCTGTAAAAATTGGCTTAAGTACGCTCTTTGGCGGTGTTTCTAGAAACGTGCACGTAGCTGGATCCTGTCCCAGGTACTCTGTTGCTAGTGATGGCAGCTCAAAGGCAGCACAGGTACCGCTCAGTTCTAGTCCAGTTGCATTCACAGTCCTTTGAAATGGTGCAGACCAGAGATTAATTTCAAATGGTGTTTAAAATCCTGTGTTATTGCTATAAATCCTTGGGTTTTTTCCCTTTCACTTGCTTTTGGGTAGACTCCTAGCAAGTCTGACAGGAGCACAGGACGTTTTTGATATATGGCATCAGGTCCTGTAGTTCAGAAACCCCACACAGAAGCTTGTTTTTAGAAAGAGAGAAAATAAGATTAAACAGGACAGGGAATGCTGTTATGAAGGAATGAAAATATTTTCATTACCAGAGTATTTGTATGTCAACAGCTGATAGGGAATGATGTGAGACATTCCCAGAAGGACTCCCAAAGATTTTTTCCTTGTGCAATAGACCAATTAACAGAGCCCAGATTAAACAAGCAATGTCACATTGCTTCTTGCATAAAAAAAAAAAAAGTGTGATATTCAAACTCTTTGTCTAGTAAATATTTTTTCCTTTTTCTCCTTGTAATTTTTATTACATTACTTTCAACAGCTCTACATCCCCAAGTAACAGAGGGGAAAATGTTAACTTCTCCGATGCAACTTCTATACGTATAAAGAGATTTCTTCTGTGTAGTAAGTATTAAATATTTATTAAGGAGAAGCTCTGTACAGTCCCAGAACATGCACACATGTGAAAAGGAGGGGGAGATTAAACTCTAACTCAAAACTTGTAATACTTTTAAGCTGACTTCATGAGTTAATAAAGGAGGAAATGAGCAAATTAAGTTTCAGACTCTGCCACCCAGCTCTCCTGAAGCAGCCCTTGAACTGGCCCAAAAGAAATTATTTGACTTTCAGTTGTTTTCCAGTCTAATGTGGTTTGGAGAAAATTTAATAATTTCCTAGAGAAAACAACTAAATAATTATAGTAAAGGTAGCTGAAAAAAAAAATAGCACTACTAAAAAAGAAAAACCAATTATTGGTTTGCAGTGTTGCTATGTTATCTTAGCAGTTTTTGGATTCTACTGCAGAAGTGGTTGTGTGTGGGTGACAGGACTCCTTCCAGCCTTTACCTGCCTCTGTTTTTATGAATTAATGCTGGTTTGAATTGGGTGGAAGAAATATTGCTATAGGCTTACAGAGCATTAACACTTCATTTAATTTAGTTTTAGGATATCCTTTTCATTTCCATGTGGATGAAGGTTTGCACAACTTATATTACTTAATGACTCTGCTCTTTCTCAGATAATTTACTAGAGTTGTTTATGTTCTAACTCAGAATCAGATGGCTTCTGTGGAAGTGGTGCGATCTGCATCATGTGTCAGTCACGTGCATTCATTGGAAAAGGTAGAAATAGTGGAATTTTACTCTGTTTTATAGTCAAGTTTAAAGGACTTGCATTCCACAGAGACAGTTGTATCCATATAATTCTTCATCCTGTGTTTTCGCCTTATCTTTGTCTTCCTCAAAGCTGTTCTGGTTGGTTGGTTGGTTTTTGGTTTTTGTTAAATGCTATTTCTAAATACAAAACATGAGACGTCTTTCTTGGGTCAGAGGAACTCTTGAGAGATGAACAGTTAATTCCGCTACCAATATTTATTAATAACATTGCAACAAGCTCCAGAACAGTCTCAGGATCCTCCTATCCAAGTCACTGTATGTACATTTTGTCATCTTTCCCCTGAGAAACTTTACGATGGTGCCTGAGCTGGGAATTTCAAAAGGGCCCAAAGAATTTTGCATCTTCTGTCTTCACACAAGCTCCAGAAGACCTTCTTTTGGAGATACCAAAGAGCTGCTTTAGGACTAAATCTAAGTCCGTCTCCTAATGCTTTTTCAGATTTTCTTCTGAGATTCATGGATTTCTTCTTTTGTGCTAGTCCCAAGTTTAAAGATTCTAGGTGACACCTCTTCTGGAAGCTGAACTTTGTTTTGCTGTACCACCAACGATGGGATTAGGGGGGTGATGGGAACCACTTATCTGTGTGGGGGGGAAGTCATAAAATATCTATGCTCAAAGGGAAGGTTGGATTGCGTCAGAAAACCCTGGTTTCCTCCATACTTACCTTTAGGTTTTTACAGCACTTGTTGCTTCTTAGCACCTTTTTGTTAGGGCAAATTTCAAGGCATCTGTGTATTTCTTTTGCAGTTATTCTGTTTGTGTGTGCGTGCATGTAAATGTATTCAACAGAAAGCAGTTTTCCCCTGCTTTTAAAATGTTTTTGTCTGCTGTTTAGGAAGAGCACCTCTCGAGAGAAAAGCTGAAATAATAGAAATAGAAGTCTTATTCCTCCCCACTCCCCTTCCCATTCAAAATATCCCAGAATGGGAGGGTACTTCCCTGGAAGTGAAGAAAACCCTTTGGATATTGTAAGGGAAAAGGAGCAGACCTATCGCAGGTGGGCTGCTGCTTTCCACAGAGGCATGAGTGTGAAAATAAAGTAGTTAAATCGGCATCTAATGTGGATTATCTAATAGTCATGGTTGAAATGGGCTATTCCCACCAAGAAGTATCGCTGGGGTCACTTGGAAGAGGAGCGTCCGCAGGGATTACACTGAGGGTGGGGATGCACAAACAAGAATGCAGTGAATAACTTGACAAAATTGTACAGTGCTCTACCCATTGCAAAAAAGCCTTCACCTCTTGCTGGAGTTTTTTTGGCATCTAGAAGAGCTTATCTTCAAGTAACATGTAGAGCTTAAGGTGAATTGCAAAAGAGGAATGCAGACAGCTTCTCCTATCAGCCCATTGTTTTGGTTAAGACTCTACTGGAGTTTTGTACAAATGCAAGTGGGGGAGGGGGAATAAGACTAAGTCAGCACGTCCTCTGGGTTTCCTTAGTTAATCAAACAAGCTTATTAGGAAATTAACACTTCTAGGGTTAGAATTGTTGTACTATTTTAGTTTTCACATGGCTTCAAACACTGTATCCGGACGTCTAAAAAAACAACTAAACAGAAAAATAAGCTGTTGCAGCTCTGGCTGTAAATCGGAAGGTGGGGAGCCAGGAGCCTGCATCATCAGCAGTGGTATGGCAGGTTTATTTTGAGAGGGGCATATTTTTAGATCTGACATGTCATGGGAGGCTGTGGATCTTGCAGCACTCTCTGTGTGTTGTTTGCAAGAGCATAATATTCAGCACATCACCTTTTCCCGTTAATATTTCTGCTTTGTTTTGGGGTTATCTGATAACTTTTGCAAGTATTAACTGTTCTTTAGTGACATGTAGAAGAAGATTGTGGTACCAACTGCCTACTGGTAGGGCTGGGCACCCCTTTCCTGACTAGATCGGTGTGCCTCTTGTACAACCCCTGATGCAAAGAACCTCCTGGAAAATTCAGATGTGTGTTCTGGTTTTTGATTAAAATGTGCTCTTGCGTTTCCTAGTTCATCTTTGCAGAGAATTAACCAAAAAACACTCATGAATCTGCTTGATGCGTCTCCTTTAAATGAACTGTTTCATAGTTCCAGCAGTGAGAAACACTATTAGCTTTGTGAACTTTATGCTTTGCACTGGAGACCCAGTGCGCCTCTACCCAGCATGAAGGTGGTGTTCTCTGCCCAGAATAGCTCTTAAGTAGTCACTTCAATCTTTCTTTTACCAGGCTTGCCACCATACTGTCTCATTCACTTCTTCCTTTGCTCCTGTCACTTCTCTCTTCTCTCTGATATTTCTTAACCACATTTCAGCCCACAGGAGGTTCACTGGTTGCTGACTTGTTTCCTCAAGTGTTCTACACACTTAGTGGCCTTTATACTTTGTGGTTTTGTAGTTAATCCCCTGAGAAGTAGAGCCATATTGCACTTCTGAGGTAGCTGAAGCATGCAAATTAAAGCCTCTCCTTTCAAAATAATTTGAAGATGTATTAAAATATAGGGTATCCTGTTGGTGATAAATTACTGTTTCGATGTTAAATCTCATCCATGCCTCGTGGCCTTCCAAGTCCTACACCAGGCAGCATTCTTTGCCCTTCCCTGCTTTCTCAAAGAAGGGATTGAACTGCAGGAAGTATGAGCAGCTTCTTAGTTTCTTTGGGGGTTTTGGTAAAATGCTGAAATGTTAAATAAGCAACATAGCAAATGTCAATATTTTGGCGGGGGGGGGAGAGCTGTAGCTATTTGCACTGGTTCTGTAATGTAGAAATTAACAAACACTTGTAAATGCTTTAAAAAAGGGGGACTGGGATCAAACATGCTCTTTCTTCCTCAGAAGTATCCCATCTTCCTCTGTCCTTTATCCATGGAGTTCTTCTGTCCTGGTCTGTCTTTCCCAGTATGTTGATACTGAGACGGGCTCGCAGTGAAATGAGGGATTATCTGTTGTGGTCCAGTGCCTTTAATGAAACTATTTGAATGAGTAAGGGATAGTGTGTGGGTATGAGTCACCCTAGGACTACATGTTCTCTCCAGGACAACCTTCGGGAGGAGGGGGCGGGCAACATCTGCAAGGATACTGGGGAGAAGGTTACTGCAGGCAAACTTTGTTATTTGATCACTGATGAAAAGACAGGGAGGGGAACTCTCAGCTCCACAGACTGGCAGTTGCTAAGCTGTATTTGGACAGGTACACAGATGATTATATCTCAGTAATACCAAGGAGCATTACAGTCGTTAACAAGACAAGATTTGCAAATTCCTTGTCAGCAAATGCCTTTGGGAAGTGTACAGCAGGAAATAAAGAAAGGAGTCCCTGTCTCATAATCCACAGCTAGTTCTATGTTATCTGAAGACCTTTCTTTTACCCTGTGCAGTTGAGAGACATTTCCTGAGTGCAAATGCTGCTTTGGGACTAATGCACTTGTGTCATTCCATAATAGCATGAAAACAGACCTCGCTGTGGCATGTTGTGGGAGCATATTTAATGTACAGGTTGTATTTATAGATGTGAAATTCAGGGAGCTCTGAAGGCAAAAAATGTAAGTAAATATATATATAAATACTATATATTTCATAAATGTGTTATTCCAGTCTTAAATCTGGATGAAACAAGTGGAATGATCAGCAGTGAAGAAGCTATTTCCTAGTGGGTGACTTTAATGTCTTTCCAGACATACAAATTATGTAATTCCCTCCTATCTCATCATGTATTTTTTCCTGAAAATATAGCATCAGATGAACCTTTCTCTTGCTTATCATAAGCAATGTAAATCTATACAGTTTACCAAAGAGCTCTTAAAAAGCAAATGTTGAACAGAAGAAACTTTTTGCTGCAGCAAAGTTTGATTACTCATTTGCATTCCTTGATTGCTCAAAGTTTCATTATGCCCTTCTTAGAATAACTCCCGTTAACATCTCCTGCGGTCAAACATATCCCTGTGGAAATACATCGTGATGGATTTAGTTTCGTAGCTTTTTTCTTTTTAGGCTCTTAAATGTTTTTTTGTTTTGTTTTGGGGTTTTTTTGCTTTATGGGTGAGAATTAACAGAGAAATTTCACTGTATGGCTCTGTATTCAGAGGGAATCAATGAGGTTTCAAGGTAGCTAAGTAGCAGAAGAAATCTCTGCGACTAGAAATCACTTTGTTCAAACTTTCTTTAGTTTCTCACTTTCATGTCTCTGGTTTTGCCCTTTCCTTCATGTTGAAGGATCTAGTGAAGTGAACCTGTTAATTGACTGGCCTGTTTTCATTATTTTTGTGCTGACTATATGAAACTTCTCTCTTTTGAGAGGTAAATGAGAGTTCAGCACAGGCAAGAGTAAGAGTATACTGTCCCCCTTTGCTTCCTGGTAATAAACTCTCGTAACCCCTGAACTGGTAGTACTTGTGTGCCAGAAAGCTGCCCTTTGTCCAGGAACTGAAGTAAATGCTTTAGAAATACTAAATTTAGCAAATAGCTGCAGGGTTGATTACCAACTGGTACAATGGCAAAAATGAGACCTAATTTAATGCCCCCCATTTCCAAATTGATTACATTGACTTCTGCACCTTTTCACACCCTTCACTGACAGACGCAGGTCAGCCTGTTCTGACCACTGCTCTTTGCATCCCTTCTGAGGGCACCCATGTCGCGCCTGCCCATGTCCTCCAGTCCTGCGTGGCCAGTGATGGTGTGTAGCACCACTCTGGGCAAATCCAGCTGACTCACGTTCGTGGACAGAGGCTGATACGTAGCAGCAAACTTGTCACAGGAACATCTCGCGGCATCTCAATTCTGACAGAGCTGTTTTGCAAATCAAGAGATTAATCTACTGTCAGGACGTGGCAATTCTTTCTATTCCAACTACTTTGACAAGGGGAAATGTCCTAAA
This sequence comes from Ceryle rudis, assembly GCA_033439905.1. Taxonomy (NCBI): domain Eukaryota; kingdom Metazoa; phylum Chordata; class Aves; order Coraciiformes; family Cerylidae; genus Ceryle; species Ceryle rudis. The sequence goes on from JAAGNO010011244.1 coordinate 125,907, forward strand.
ATACTGAAGATGTAGCAATGCCATTCTTACCAAATAAATTCAACATCCCTCTTGCGAATCTCTTTTCTTCCTCATCCTGTGAATAACCGGAGTTAGAACAGCTGGATAAGGAACAATTCTGTTTTACAGATGCTGCAGTTCAGATTATATTTTATTAAGTTGAAACGAGAGACACAGCAAACTCTCCTAGGGAGTTCAGAAGTTTCCACCCTTCTAGTAATTGCATACTGTACAGGAAATGGAGGTTAAAAAAAACTGCAAAAAGTCATTTAGGGTATCTCTAACAGAGCCAGTGCCTTGAAATAAGTTCTCAGAAATCTTCTGAAGCGAAAGAATCGGGGAAGCCTCTTGGCACTTCTTGGTATTCATCAATAAACACAAGTGGAGGAAGGAAGCTCTTTCTGAGCTCCGGTGCTGTCTCCGTTAGCCTCCCAGCCCTGTGCAGGGTGCTGCACTGCACATCTGTATGGAAAACTCAGCGCTCTAGGCCTCAGTCTGTGCCAATTCCTGTACAGATAGGTTGCTGTCTTCTCTTACCGCAACCGCTTTCCCCCACAGACACCCTCTTGTAAAAAGTGCAGTATTCCTATTCCTGCAAAGTAGAATTGAAAGCATTTCATATTGTGAATCCTGCAGACAGACAAGAGCATTATCAGTGTGCTGCTTTCATTTCGCTAGAGCGATGCAAGATAAAAACTCAGCACTTCCCTGAAACTAGAGATTTGGGTTGTTCTTGAGCACACCAAATCTTTCTCACTCTGGGAGTTCAGCTGTGCTAAACACTTCAGTCCAACCACCTGGACTCAAACTAGATCTTCAAGGGAGAGAAACTTTTTTCCTTCTCCTACTTCCTCTCCTTCTCCCTCAGAACTACTTAAAAAAAATCCAAAAACCGCAACAGCAAGTCAGTGCTGTTGGCTCTTGAGAATAAGGTTGTTCTGGCAGTTGCAGATCATGACAGTCACTATAAAAGGGATGCTTTGTACTCTTTTTATGTGTTGTGAGGTAATTCTTAAAAAAAAAAAAAACTTGAGAGTACTGGGAAACTTTCATCCATACTGGTGCCAGAACAACAAGTTTCCTCTCTTGAGTGGAGAGATTGGATTTTCTGGGAAGCTGGATTGGATTTTCTGGGAAGCTGAATGCCTCATTTTTTTTTTCCTTTAGTGTCCGAGTCATTAACCGGTGTATGGTTGAGGATCAGAAGGTCCTGTACCATGTTCTTATTTCTTCCAACTGCCTATAATCTACCTCAAATTGACTGTTAGCTTTGTGTATATGAACACACAGGTTTTGCCCACTGGATTATACTGAAATTGCTTTATGCCTCTGTGAGGAATTGAACTCGTTATGTAGCAGGGTTACCCGGACTTCTTGATGTCTGTCAGGTACTTCCCAACCTGTCAGTAAAAAAAGCATGTCGTGGATGCTGATGTGTTTTATTTGGTCTATTCTACAGAAAAAAAAAACCAAAACCCACAAGAGTTAATATATTCCATTAAAATAGCCATATTTGAGTTTAAGTCATCACAAACACAAAAATCTTGGGGGGGAAGCTGTAAACTGTGACATTAACTTAATTGTACATCCTTTGAGGGTCCATTAGAACAGTAAATTACACTACAAATGACAGTGCTTGGTGAAATGTTTTCTGTAGTTCTGTTTTTGTAGTATACCAGCCCAAACTGGCCCATGTTGTCACTCGTATGAAAACTGAACAATGCTTAAAACATAAGTAAACGCATAAACCAACATAGAGTATTGGTGGGGTTACATGACAATAAAAAGTACAGCTTTGTTAACTCCTGCAAGGTGGGTTGGATGTTAGGGAAAACTTAATTTATACAGGTCTGAGGGTATCTTAAGAATATAATAATGTAGATTTCAGGTTAGCATCCCTTAATGTCCTTAAATTGACATGAATTTCTGATTTGTATTCCCTCAGTAATATTAACATGCATCAATAGTTAAGAAAGCCATTGCCAACACTTATTCTACTGCTGCCTGAAAAGGTATGGTTAACAGCAGTGTCATTGACTTAATCTGGAGGAGAATTTGATTCGATAGACATGGTAACACAAGTAGTCAGCAAATCTGTATTCATTAAGTTAAATTTTAGTCCAAAATGACATTTGGAGGTTGGCTGCATGCTAAACCATGTCAGATCAGGAAACACAGCAGATAACCATCTACAGTACACCCAACTATCTAAGCTAGATAAATGGGCAGTATAAAACTAAACAGACACTGTGCTAACAAATGCAATCTATGCCCACTGAAAGTGAAAAAGAAAGTGCTTGAAAGTGACTAAATTGAGTTGCTTTACGTTGTTGAATCTGAAGACTGTGAAAGTGTAAAATAAAGTTATGTAATTCTCAGATTTGAAATTTTATGCTTCATGAAAATACTTGTTATGCACTTCTACCTTCACAGGTGAAGCAAGACACATAAGAAATAATCCTATACCCAGTGTCATTGTATTTTCTTCTTTTTTTAATAAACTCAATTTTAAATTATAGGTAATTATTCAAAAACTCTGTAACCTGCAATTCTACGTAGTTTCTTAGAATTCACTCTTCCTGCTATTTTTAGGTCTAAATATTCAACAAATATTAAAGGAGCATTAAATTTGTATCATTGCTTCTGTGAAGGCTTTCTGTCAGTAAGTATCAACTGGGTCATTTAAGTACTTGGAGTTCTTAAGCTCCTTTGACATGCAGCCAATAACAAAATTCCAAAGACCTTCACCTCGGCTCTTCTGTCCTCTTCAAAGGCTAGAAAGGGCTAATAAAATACTGAAATCAATTTGCAGAATACTACCCGGACAGAGCCTTCAGCGGGACAAATTCTGCACCGGAGACAGATCTTCCGCATCTATATAATGAAGCACATCTCATGGAGATAAACAAGGTTGTGAGGGAATGGATTAAGATCGTTTGTTGCACTGATATCTTTGGTGTACTTAAAAGCATGTAACAAAAGTAAAAACACAAAACACTGTGGGCTGGGACCTTCTGATTCTTGTGTCAACCAGATGTTAGCTGGCCCTGTCTACTTAGGCTGAATCTATCAGTTTGGCACGTGTGGAGGAGAGGAAATGGTTGACATCAGTGAAAATGTTGCCTGTAGTGGTCTGCTCACTATCTTTTCCATCGGAGGCTGCTTACCCTTTCAGAAAAGCTAATGTGAGCTTACAGTTTGTTCCAAGAGATGGATCTGGAAAAGGCCCAAGCTGTGTGAGGAGGAGTCCTTTTCTTCCTCCTAAGCCAGTGGAAGATTACAGGCTCTGTAGACCATGACCTTTAGATCATGGTTCTTAGATATTCCCTTGGCCCTCACATTCGTACAGGATGCTCATGCTGACAGATGATTTACAAGATGGAGGGTGTTGCAAGCAGAGGAAGAGCAGTGACTAAGTTTGTTGCCTTGCAGGAAGTCCCCAGGCCTACACAGCCCTCTGTGGAGGGACAGCGTGAATGTTTCCTGTGTTGGGCCAAGGCATGCAGGCCTGTGACTGGAGCTGGTGGTGATGGTATGCGTCAGATGTGTGTAGACGTCGCCAGATTTCAGTGTCTTCACCCCTCACAGTTGCGGTATGTTCCTGGGAGAAGACTGGTTATGCTGTACATGCTTTGCAAAGATGTAGGTGCAGCATTATATCCAATGTGTTGGGCCACCTTCACCCTTAAAGACATTCTTTAGAGACGCATTCTCATGAAAACTTCAGGAGCAGAGGAGAAGGGTCTTTTTCTGACACCCAGGCAGCATAGAGAAGTAGTTCACTTGAGCTAAATTCAGAAAGACTGTGAGCTGTGCTTAAAGGCAAGGCAGAGGTTAGCGCATGATTCCTGGTGAGGGGCAAATGTTTACATGGACAAGGAGATCAGAAAGAACAACAAGAAGGCACCTTAGGCTTGGGTGTGCAAGGAGAGTTATGCTACAACCAGTAACATGTATGGAAATATTAAGATCAGATTAAATAGATTAAGTGAAATAAGGAGAGCAAAAACTGAATTTAGAAGTTGCTGAAGTCTTAGACATCCTGGTCTAAAACTAGGAGTAGCCAGACAGATAGACTGACAAGGCCGTCAGGAAGACACGGATACAAGGATCTAAGACATACCTTGTTCTAATTCTCCATGCTGCTCAGTTTTATTTGCTTCAGGCTGTGTCCTGCTCAATGGTGTCGTCTTCCTGCCTGAAGTGTCTTGGACTATTTTGCGATTCCGTTAGTAAAAGATGCTCCATGTCTTCGATAATTCTTTCTACCCTTAATGATGCCTGCTGTAGTTTGTCCTTTCTGAGATGGGGCCAAGCAACATGTTACATTCAAGTGAACCATGGGTGTATACAGGACATAGGAATGAGGTATTTTTATGTTCCTTACTCTTTTCCTAATAATTCATAATATTCTGCCTGCTGTTTTGTCTGTTGCTGGTGCCTGAGCTGGTATTTTGGTAGAACCGCCTATTTCAAAATACCCCCATTGCATAGTAATAGTCAGAGTCCATCTTTGTATGCGTAAAATTAGGAGTATTTTTACTCTGTGCATCACTTCACACTTATAAAAACTTGAATTTCATATGCCACTTTATCACAGGTTATAATATTGTCGTGTAATTCTCTATGGCTGGCTTTACTTCTTACTAGAATTGAAAAGCACATCAGGAAACCTCATCTCACTCTCCAGCTTCTCTCCCAAGTCACTTAGGAATACGTTATCACCACAAGCCCTAGTGCAGGTTCTTGTGGAACTCCATAGTTTTCTGTGGAAAAGGATTCCTACTCCATTTTTAAGAAGTTATTTATGAATGTGAAGACCTACTATTTTTTTTATTATTATTCCTCACTACCTTAAAGCTCAGAGGAATAAAAACTTGTCATGAGCTCTTTGGGGGTGCAAGTAGGGTACATGTGTAAGATCACTTATATCTGTGTTTGCTAACTCCTGAAAAAAAGATTCTGGAGATACAAGCCCTTTTCAGAGGGGAAATACTTATCTGTACATCTTCCCATCCACGTGTCTCATGGTTCCATTCTTTAGTAGTTTTTTTAGTTATGCTTATGTCACATTTACGGGTTTCCAGCTTGTTAGATCTTCCTTCTCTCTCCAGAATCCTCTAAACCAGGTATCATCTCTGCCAATTTCTAGTCCTCCCCAGATGAGTTAACCACGGCAGTTTCACCTTGGCTTTGGTTAGAGCTCATACTTGTCTCAACCTTTCTACTGTTTTATGGATTCATTCTAAAGGTTACACTAGCAAGTAGGTAGATCACTCATGATCAGAAGATTGTGTCACACTCACATCCTCCGCACTGGATGTTGTTAACCTCTTTGAGTCTTTCACACTTTCATCACAGCTTGATCTACTGGGGCTTTCTGCTCTTGATGCATTTGAAAGAGGAGTTATTTTAGTCACTATGTCGGTATTACATCATTCTTGAAAGTCTTTTAGACCTGTATTAATATACTTCTACCTTTGGTTTGCCCGAGTTCTTTTTCTTGTCATTTGTACCCAATGTTATCTTTCTATAGAAAGTCTGTATTTCTAATATCTAATATTATCTATAATAATATTCTAGGAGCCCATTAGCCCTTCTCTTTGGTCTTCCTCAAGTATTTTTTGGTAGATGTTCATTTTCTATCCCATTGACCTAATGTATGTAAATATTCCTGTAGTCTTCAAATCATGTACAAGTATTTCTGTTCTGCCTTCCAATTGTAATATTTTTTTAACAAGCTTTATTTTCTATAATCGGGGCACTGCTGTAATGGATGTTTGGCTCCTACAAGCAGCAATGTGCTGTGGCTGTTAGTGGTCGTGTTAGGAATATTTTGAACCAGGTGCTGTTCATGGCTCAGGAACAAGTAAAGAATTATTTCTATTCTTCTGTATTTTTCTGACCAACTGTTCCATGAAACATTTTAGAGGGATGTTTTATTTCTTTTTAATATCATACTAGTTACAGGAAAACTTAGAAATGTAACTAGAAATACCAGGTGAGGTTCAACAAGGGTCCTGAGAAATTGGATGAGAAAATCATCTTGGTTAGACCTTGATCTTTTTCTTTTTTTTTAACCAGGAGAATAAAGTCTTGAAATATATTTCTCAAAAGCCCAAGCAAATGATCTCTCACAAAACAAAATGACTAGCTTTTGTTTCAAGCAACTTTCCCTGAAGATAAAATTGAAGATGATCTTGAGATGAAAAGGCAATCTGAATACAAACATTTCAATTAAAAAAAAAAAAAAAAAAAACCTCCACAATATTTTCTTTAGAATCTTTGTGCTTTTTTGTTGTGCACAACTAAGTGAAATCCTGAAAAATTCATAAGCGTTCTTTTTGTTACCACTGAGTTTGTAAATTTGTCCTTTATCTTTCTTTTTTTGCTCACCCCAGCATAATCCATGTCTAATTGAAATTACTTCGTGCCTGCCTTGGTTTCTGGCAGGGATAAGAAACATGAGTGTCACTCTACGCTCCACTCCATCTAAGTAGCAGGTGTCTCTCGAAGGGCTGGTGCTCAGCGTGTTGCCATCCTTGTATGGGAGAGGGCGGCTGTCAGCTCTTGGCAAGTGTACTTCACAGGAGCTGTGCCAAAGCGTGTCTCGTTGCCCCAGAGACCGCCTCAGAGGCCTCTGCGGTGTGCTAGGTTGTTGCAGAGAATGCTGCTACCGTTGAGGAGGATGGGGCAGTTCAACTCATTAATTATCTGGGGAGCTGGTGGTCCAGCCAGTGATTGTAGTGTGCGTATGTCAGTGAGTATCTCTTGGGTTAGTGCTATCAATGTGTGGCTTTGGGACGACCCCTTCATGGTGACTTGCTTTCCAGAGCCTGTTCCCCTTCTTTAAATTCCTTAAGCTATTTGAACTATAACCTATGCCTCCTTTATTTGTACAATGACGCTGCTTTTTCTGAGTGGAACAAAGATGATAGAATAGGTGTAGGTCACTGGATTTTAGGTTTTTTCTCTTCACATTTTATATTTCATAAGGCTCTTGAGTCATATTCTCCAGTTCCTTACTGGATTGGTGCTCTACTTGTATGGAGCTGTGCCTGCAGCTCTTCCTCTTTTAGTGGTATGAGAGGAGAATGGTTCATTAGCTTTCTTCACCTGCAACTTCTTGAATATAGCATCAGATAAATGTGGTTGAGTGAGTGTAGAATCCTCTCTGTGAAGTGCCTCTTACACTGCGGGGGTGAGGGCAAGTTTCTCAGGAGTGACAGAGCTCAACGACCGACATCACCATGACAGTCTGTTGTGATGAAAGTGCTGCTTCTCACTACCTAGTGAATCACTCAACTGACAGATGCGATCAACAGATTGAAAATATATCAACTAGCCTAATAAATTAGTCCTGACAACAGCAGCATTGCATCACCTTTTGGAAGAGCTGAATTTCCTCCTTCTCCCCAATAATTCCACTAAAGAAAGTCCAGAAAACCGCTCAGTAAAACCACTCTAGAAATAAGGGATCTCTCTATCAGACTGATTTCCTGAATTATTCTTAACGTTTCCACAAGCCACTGGGAGAACTCAAACCCATCCATGAACCGGGATCAGCAGCAGTGGCTGTCCTGGGCATTGCACATGTTGAGTGGGTGCTCAGCTGAGTCTCTTTGCTCAAAAATTAACCCAAAACAACAATGTTTCAAAGGGTTTTGATGGAAGAATCCCTTTTCAGATAATAAATGCAAAGTGGTTAAAGAAAAAAATAAAATCCCTTTTCTTCCCAAGTGCCGTCCCATCCCCCTCCAGAAAGCATTAGTCTGACATCTGCTACTGCTGCTGCTCTGCCTGTTATTATTTGTCTTAGAGCCTCTGCCCATTCTTTTGCTTCTACAGTTGCTGCTGGTGTTTCCTCTTGGTGTTTCCTGCCTGCCTGGCCTAAATTCCATCTGACACCCTCTTGCCCCTCTGGCTTTCTGCCCAGCTGGCATTCAGTTGACTGCAGCGCTCATTTCTGCAGTAGGAATATAGAATAATATTTTGGTTTAATTTTCTTTTGAGGAGCTCTTCGAGATCCTTTCATGAATGTGATATATTATTTTTTCATGCTGACCTTTCAGTTTGATCTTTGATCTGCCGAGAATCTTGTACCCGTGTGAGAATTGGCAATGACTGTAAGGACTGCAAAGAAACTTGTGGCAAATTTCCTGCTTCAAAAACCATGATGAGTTGGTTTGGTTGGGAAAAGGGCTGGAATAGACAGTTTTCTCCTTCCTTTTCAACAGCATCACAGTCAAGATGACTGCGCAGTCTCGCTCCGGCAGCATCCCTGATACCTCTGGTATCTGTGATTTTTATAGCCACAGAAGATGAAATATTTGAAAGCTCAGAACTCATGACAGCAGCTTATCAGCAATATCCTCCTATTGCTGATTGATATGACTTTTTTTTTTTGTCTAACTTTATTAGATCATCTAGGAAACATTCCAGTCTTCTGCACTAGTACTGGTCCCCGCCAACATGCTGAGGGTGGGGAACCTGCTGACCTGATTTTTTGGAAAGGTCGACTTTTTTTTTTTTCTGTCCTGGAGCTACCACCTGTATTCTGTTAATGGACAAAATAGACTTGGGATGTAATATTATCTTTTCAGCTGTGAAATAACACCTATCCCATGCTGGGATTTTTAATTGGGAACCAAAATAAATCCTGGAGGAAGAACTTAGTTACACTGCAAGTGACCTGACATTGGCTTGGGCACAGAAAACAATGGCTTTCTAAAGCGGCTTAAGTGAGGTGCTACATCTGCAACTTGATGCTCCCCATTTGTCTGTCTGTAGGATGCTGAGCATCTCCTTGCACTGTAAGATGTTGTCTTAGGAGATAATGCCACGCACCCTAGTAAACATCTTTATAATGACAAAAGGATTTTCTGAACAGCATACTGGGACCACTGGTACAGTGCAGAGAATACCAGGGGAAGCTTAAGTCTGAAATGAACACAAAGAGTGATATTCAAACTGATGCACAAAATTGTGGTCAAGGGCATATCTCCCAAGCTAAAAACTGAAGATTCATAAATGAGAAGGAAACACAAGTAAATGAAAAGGAAAAGAGCTGTAACCCTCTCCCTTCCTCCTGAAGTTACCTAGCTAGCTGTGCTGAAGGAGCCGAATGCAAGAAGAGGCACAGATCTGAAATGTGCAAATACCAGGTTCTATAAAGAAACTATTTCCAGGTGGAGGGATCAGTCTGTTCAGAGGCACAAGGTTCTTTCATGCAGCTGGCCTTGAATGATTATTTCTCAATGTTTCACTGTTACCCTGCCCACACCACAGTTAAGCAGTGCTTAAAACATTCTCAGGACTAAGAAACTAATGGAAGTGGAAAAGAGTAGTTTTAATTTAAGGGGCAAAAATGTAAAACGTGTCATCTTTATCTACTTTTGTGCAAATATAATGTATTGAGAAAGATCAAGAATAATCTTTTGCCATAAAAAGGTGTTGTGACTCTGCTGAGCACTCTCCTGTCACAAAGCACACATGCCTTGAATGCACGTCTACCATACTCAGGTTTCTGTCAAAATGTTAGAAAAATACTGCAGAGAAAATCTCCCAGCTTTTAGGAGTGTTGCGTGAACTGAACACCTAATATGTTGGTAGTAGTGTGCTGCAGTCCTGCAGAGACGCTTCTGGTGAACTTCCACCAAAGCATTTCTTGGTGACTCCTGTTCCTCCATTTGGTGTGTTCTTGGGCAGCGTCACGGGCTTCGGAGGTCGGTGCTCCACAGAATTTATATTGCCTGCTCCAAAAGGCAAGAATGAGTACAAGAGGGGTTAATTTTAACTTCTTGGTTCATTCTGAGGTGGTATCTTGGGAGTGTGCTTGACAATCTTAACTTGACACCTGTATATGTATATATTTATTTTTATTAGAACATAGAATTACATTGGATTTTAAGTGATTCTGTTTGATTTGTAAAATGATATTTTGTTTACATTGGTTCTTCTGGTTTGTTTTCAAAATGTTGTTACAGGGAGTTCTTAAATATTTTAATTAGCAGCACATTAAAAAATACTGGTTTGGGGGAATTAAGTTATTTAGAGCTAGTTAATGTCCTTCTGTATCACTTTAAACTGAATCTAGACTGCTAATCCCGTTGAATAACGAAAACACTGAATTGCCCTCCCTAGTTGTAAACTCGGAAAGATGCTTGCTAGTAAAGTGCACCTTGAATGTCAGTTGAGGGAAGAAAATCTAATTTTTTTAAGAGATTTCTAAAATGGAAATGTCCATCATGTAGGCTAGTGGAATACCTGAAATTCCGCAGGTATCTACTTCTGTTTTATATGATATTTCTGGTGATGTTCAGTGAAACACTCCCAGAATGTCCCTGCTCTAGTAGTCAAACTGAAAAGTTATTTTGCTTTTTTTCCATACTGAGGAACATTTGAGTTCCTTGATCTTATTACATGGATTTTGACATCCCGTATTTTTAAAAAAGATTTAGAAAAATAATCCCCAAAGCCCTTAAGTCTCCTCTCATTGCTTTTATTTTAGCATAAGACCGATTTTTTTTGAGACTGCAGAAGTACTTCAACATATAGAAATGCATCATTTGCAGCAGTGTCTGCAGACGTGGCCATTTAGAAGTCTAAGGCCTTCAGCGCATCCATAGGTACGTTGGACATATAGTTGGGCTTCTCCGTGGCTACATCAGATGTCGCCTGCTCTTGGATAGGCATCTTCCTTCCATTTTCTCTTCTCCACGGTTTCCCCTCATTGTCATTCTCTCTGATGTCAGAGCAGGTTTTGGCCCTCCATCTCAAGCTGGGCCCAGTTGTACCCAGGCCTGGTTTGCTCCTTTGCCACACCTAGGTGCCGATTGTCTTTCTTGGGTTAGTCCTTCTCTATGCTAACAGACTAATAATTTGTGACATTTCATTGGATTTTTAGACTGATATCGAGCTGTGAAATACTGGTTGAAAACCCTCCTTCCCACCTTCTCTGACTTCCTTAGCAAAGTGAACCTCTGGTGTTAGCATAGGAGTTGAGCAGAAATAGCTGAAAGAAGGAATGATTTTCATGGAGAAATGATACAATCTTGTAGTGTTCTGTTGCCCTTACTGCTCTCTGGCCTCCTCTCATCCCTCTCCCTTTTCAGAGCAGGATAGTCCTACCACTTACCTCAAACATCTGGAGTTCAGACTTCATTTCTGTTTGGCGACAGCAGCTCTCTGGAAGAGCTGGGGTTTTTTTATTTTTCTCCTGACTGTGCCAAGAGCAACTGCCATTTGATATCAGATGCCTCAAGTTTGTTGGTCACTGATATTGCCCAGATCTGCAGTTTTACTAATGGCTTGCGACACATTTTCATTCCATCCTGCTTCTTCCTCTCAAGTCCCGGTGCAAGTGCACTTTTCCCACACAGGATCTCTTGGATAAAGCAGCACAGACTCAAAGCCCCCAGCCTCAAATAGCTCCATTATTCTCTGATGCAATTCAAAACTGCCTTTTTTTGTTTGTAGGCCTCTCCCCAGGATCTCTTGGGCTAACTCCAGCCTTGTGAAATAACCTCCCTGCTTTGCCCTCCTCTGTTCAGATAGAAGTGGCCTTCTGTCTGACCCTGTTGCTTCTGCCACCTGGAGCAGCCTTCCTGTGTCTTGCTGCCTTTCTGACTCACCACCTACTTTTCAAATGCCATGTGAAAGCCTATAGTTTCAACCTTGCCTTGTAACAATCTGGAGCAGCTTAAGGAAAACAACTTCTGGCTGTTACCCAAAGAGGGTTCAATAATTATTTCTCTAACCCTCCTCAAGTAAAAAGGTTGGCCACCAAAAACAAATAGGAGGACCTCCCACACATTATCCATTTTGGCTACTTTTTTATAGGAGAGGTGACAAGAATAAATTAAGACTATAACAAGTTACCTCTGCTGCCTGGCAAGTAGCACAGTGAAAAAAAATACAGTGTGTCCATGCAAATAAAACAGATTTCTGCTTTATTTCTTCATTTGGTTTTCCTCCCATGTTCCCATCAACCCCTCATTCTTAACCATATAAGAATAGGTGTGTTTTAGGAGGTGGGAAGGAGAGAGAGAACTCTTCCATAGAAATAAGGTTAAATACCCACCAAGAATAGGAAGATTGGAAGGAGTGACTTAATGCGAGTTCACACTTTGGTAACTGCTGAAATGTGACGCTGTCGCTGCAGTAAACCCGCTGCCCCGCAGCAGTGCTGCTCTCCCCAGTGCCTCGCAGCAGGACAGACACGCTGCAGTTTAGTTCTTCCATGACCCATTTTCCATACAGTGCTCTCTGGCAGTGGATGTAGCAGGACCAGAGACAAGGTAGCCCAGGACAGACTTTCGGGCTTCCCACAGTTAAAGGCAGTTTTACATCAGTGAAAATAGCAGGTAAAAAGCATTTGAGAACCAGTTTCTCTTGAAGTCCGTGCTAATGCCCTTGGGGCAGAAAGAGGAGGGAGAGAAACATACCCTGGAGATCATAAAATCTTCCACGGTGCGTGTTTCTAGCATATTTTTTCCTGACCACTTACTGTTATCTTTCTTTCTTGAGTTCTTAAGGGCCTGTTTTCCCTGTAACTTCATATATTTTTTTCCCAGTGCTGCTTGTTGCTTGTGAATGTTCATCCTAACCAGCCTCAAGCACCTTCTTTCTCTGTGCTTGGGGAAGGCAGCACCCTGCTTCCAATTAGCAAGGCACGTTAGCTGCAGATTTCTAACTAGAAACACCTCTGATGCTTTTTATTTGTGTTTGGTGCCTGCTGTCCCCCGTCAAGCTCGAGATTGCTGTGCTTGGAGTTAGATATACAGATCTTGTCTTCATTAGGAAAAAGATGGTTTAGATGTCTCACTAAAGTGTTCCAAAAGACTTGAGCTTAACTCAAATCAGTTGCTGTTTTTCTAAAGGGGATTTGTTAACTTTGAATTGTTAAAAGAGATTAAAACAGTTTCCGTCTTTGGTAAGACTGTAGCAATGGTTAAAATCGGGAAACTGCCAGCCAGACTCCGTAGGTAAGTCATGCAAGCTCTTGTTCCTGTCACCGAGGCCAGTTAAGATTTACTTTCCACACGGCAGAACTGCTTTGGGAGAGCACACAGAGGCAAGCTTACCTAACCTGGTGAGCGTTGCATCAGCTAGAGCAAACTGGTAAAATCGGACTTACGACTTCGAGCAAGTTCTTTATTTCCCTAAGCCTAATTCTTTGCGTCTATTCACCCTGCACGAGTGCACAATGGATAGGAAATTCTTTCACAGATGTTGATGTAGCCACAACTTTCCCCTTAGGCCACTTGGCAGAGCTGATGCAGAGCACAGCCCCATGAGCTGGGCGCCCCTCGCTGCCATTGTTCGCTCGTGTGCTTCCTCCTGGGAAGGGTCTCCCGAACCAAGCCTGGGTGTGGTACTCCAGAGACGTACCCTGCCAGGCTGGGAGGAGACCTGAAACGCGGACTTCAGCTCAGGTCTACGTTGCAAACTTGTTTCATCACTGCTGTTTGTTGTGTTTTATTACCTTATTTCTCATAACAAGCAGGAAATTCATCATATTTTCAAATGGAAACTTTCTCTTACCAAAGTTTGATGTGAAAATGAAAAATTGTGCAACTGCAAAGGGAGGGGAGGAAGGTGTCATTGTGCAGGTCTGAGTGGTAAAATGATGTGTGTGTTTTGCCCATAGTAATTGAGTAATTCGGCCACAGGCTAGCCAGCTTTATCCACGTAGTTTATTTCAGTAACTGTCCCTCAGCGTTGGTACTCTTCTTGTTATCTACTATTGCTGTGAGCATTGCAACTATTGATGTGAACAGTTGTTCCTCTCCCATCGGGTTATTTGTCATAATATATGCCAGTATAACTTCCTGATTTATGTGGATACAAGTCCTTAACATCTCTTTAATGTTTTCTTCAGATACTTCAATTACTTATTCTCTAAACCAGAATTAGCTTACGTATTGCCACTATATTTAAATACATCCTTTGTGTCTCTGGGGGTAAGTGCTAGTTTGGTTGCAATTATTGCATTGCAAGCCTGAGGCTAGAGCAAGCCTATTGCTTATATAATATATTAAAGGAAGACAACCATTTGGCTTGTTTTGTTAACAGTCCTGGGGTGATCGTTTGTATAAAACCACTGCAGGCTTGTACAAATGACACCTATATAATCTCCAGGGAGAATGTTCCTCTCTGTCTGTGCTAGAAACCCTAGCTTGAGAGTCATTAGCAAAGTAGAATTGCAGAAAACTTCCCTCCTAAACCTCTAGTAAGAGATTCTGCAATAGCTGAAGCAGCTAAGATGTATCACTCATCACTGCTCCAAAATCTAAGGAGCGGGTAGGGGGAGCAGGGGTGTAAGAGGCTCTTGGAAACTTTTGAAATCAGTGTTTTCATGCTTTAAGGTTTATATTTAACCTTCATTAAATGTTCAAGTAAGTGAATATTTTGGTTTATTCAGTGGGGTTCGGGTTGCAGTACAGACCACCACTCATTTCTGCTTTAATCTTTGCACTTGTGGAAAACATTTACTAAATTTAGACACTATTTAATCGCTTTCTTTCAAGTCTGTTGTCTTAAAACCAGCAATAAAATAAGCAAACTTTAAAAGAAAGTCCTATTTACATCTGATCTAAACGAAAACTGTGCTAATATTGGCATTTCAGACTATCTAGGAACTCATCGCTTTCTATTTTGCGATCTTGGGCACAGTCTCTGTGGGCTGGGAAAATTCCCAGTGTGTTATTGGCCATCTGCAGCGGCTACCTGCAAAACCATCCAGCGCTAGGTAGCGCACAGCGCGTGGCATTTCTGAAGCGGGGTTTGTTCACAGTGACTCTCGCCCAGGGCCTGTCCTAGGATACAGGCTGTACCCAGGCTGTCCCGGTCAGGATTTCTGTGATCTACAAAGCAACAGGTAGCTCCTGGAGGTCCTCAGCATTTTATCTTTCTGATCAACTCTACCTGCTGGAGTAGGAGTTGATGGTGTGAGCTTGCAGACTCAGAGAGATGAAAGAACTACTGAATATTTTTTTTATTATTATTTTTTTTTTAAACTAGCTAGACCCACTTCCAAATCACTTGCCTGGTGTTTTCATCCTGCCAGAGACTGAGAGCTGTGGAGCTATATCTCTCACAAGCAAATGACAAAGCCATGATTCTTGCCCTGAAGCAGCTGCAGTCCAAGACTCCAGTCTTGTGATCAGGCTGTTGCGAAGCGCCATGAGCCCTCCAGAGGCTCTGTGCTTAGTCCTGCTCTTGGAGCACACCCTCTCATCTTTGAGCCCTGGATTGCAGAATGTCAGAGCCAGATTTCTTAAGGTAGCTGGTGCTGAACTGTCACAGCCTGGGAAGACTAAATGCTGCTAGATTCTAGCTGGGAGTTTCTGAAAATAAGCCCCAAACTCTTGATTCCCAAGTAACGTGACACTCTGCAAAGTTTCCTTTTAGGCAGCGAGAGCTCGGCTCTGCCCTCTGCACGCACAGGGGCTGGACTGGCTTCAGCAGGAGCCAGCACGCTCTGGCAAAGACACTGTGCTGGAAATGGCATTCTGCTCGTTCTTCTGCATATTCACATTAGTGATATTTTCCAAGGTGAAGACAGTCTGTACTAACGGAGAGGGAAAATTGCGGGTGAGGTTATTTTGGCCTGTGTTATTTAGGAAGTCAGACTACATGTTATGTGATCACCTTCTAATCTATAAAAATTCAAGTACTAGGGCTAGTGGAGCTTGCTCTGGGTCACGCATCTATTGGGACTATAAAAGAGCATGTGTAACAAGCTCGAATGCATGTGTGCCACTTACAGGGAACTGTTACCCTCCCTGTCACTTGAGTCTCCCCTTTTAGTGCGCCTCTAATTAGGCTCAAGTCTTTCTAATGTTCCCCTACTCCCCATGAATTTCATCTGCGGAGTCTGAGGAACTTCCCTGGAACTGCCTGGGAGTGTCAGGTTCAGCTTTTGTGTAAGCGCTGGCAGGCTCTGGGAGCAACTGGCTCCGGAGCTGTTTGTAGCGCTGCACTGGGTGGACGTAAGACACATGGCAGGGAGGAGACTCCGTGATGCTGTGGAGTGAGGCATGGAGCAGAACCTCAGTCAATGAGCCTGTGCTGTCAGTGCTGAGCTCGGCTGCAGCCAGAAGAGGATTTTGCCTTTATTTTCAGACCCTGCGTTGCCCCTGCATCTGGCTCGTAAGAATGAAAACCTAATAAACCAAAACAACAACAAACTTCTAATAAACCAAATTGTTTCCCCTATAACCTCAATATTCTGCCTCACTTCATCTTCCGTACTTTTTCTTCACTTTCAGAGATGTTTGTGACTTCTTCCCCGGTTAAGGGCAGCCTTATAACTAGAGCTTTTCAACTTACTATTATTATTCACCAAAAATGCAAGTGCCAAAATCCTTTACTAAATTTAAAACTTCTAATAAATAAGAGAATCAATTTTTCAAAAACCATTTTGTACAATATTTAAACATAGTCTACATTTCTTATGTGAACAGACATTTTATTTTGAAATCCAAAATTTTAATTCACGTAATTCTATAGACTGGCAAAAGCTACACCATTTAATCAGAAGTTTCATTTTGGGTCAGGTGAAAGGATTTATTGAACCTACTTTAAAAAAAAAAAAAAAAAAAAGGACTAAAAACAGGAATTCAGTTCTGTGAGAACTGACAACAAAAGTGAAAAGCTTTTGGTTCAATTAGTGAACAAAACTTCTTTTCTTCCAGTCATTTCTCTCTGAAGCTAGTGAGGTGATAAATCTTCATCCAGCTTCTGTACAAATAATTAAGACACGTTTTCTGCATATTGTGTTTCCTGGTAATGTGAGAACTTCATTTTTACATTATGCTACTTCGGGATTTGTAAGACTGGAGGCAATTAATTCTCATACAATTACTTGTTAGTGAGATCATTAATAAGTGCACAGACTAACAGATAAAGCTCTTCAGAAAGCAAGGAATTTTTTTTCTTCATTTGCCTTCATTAATAAATATGAATAAAATAGAGATTCAAACAGAAACTGCGGGTCAAAACAAGCTCAACCCTGTCAGAGTGGACGCTGACCACAGTGAGGGGACACCTGACAAGCTATGGGGATTTTTAAAGATCCCTGTGGCAGCAGCAGGGACAAACCCCCCAATCTGCTATAAATTTCAAACAAATAAACCATCTGCCCAAGTAAATCGTAACAACGCAGGTATCCAGTAGAGCTCTCGGCCTTACCCGTAGCCTTGCTAAAGTCTGTACAGTCAGTGGGCTGCTTATTACTTATTACCTGTCCTGTCTCTCCTTATATAATGCCAATTTTTGGCACTAGTTCCTAAATTCGTGAGAGCTTCAAAATACCCCGTGTGATAAAGTACGGGTTATACCCTGCACATGAATTGAAAGGTCCTCTTCTATAACCTTTATGTGACTTGGAAATGTGCATACCATTTCAGGCAGCTTTGGAGTCGAAGGCAATCTGTTTCCACTGAAGGCAAAGCAATACTGGAAATGTGATTACAATAATTGTATTATGGACATGGTATTGTCATGATCAAGTGAAGGGCTCCAAAATGTAACTGATAAAACTGTAACTTTGACCTCCGTCTTCAGCTTAAAAACTCGATACAGTTCAAATATCACTCTGTCCTAGCCTCGTTAGTGCAATAGCAGGCCTAATTGGTCATTCCCCGCTCCCATGAGTCACTTCACAGGCAATATTCATGTAAACAAGAGCTTGTGGGAGGGGAGAAACAGGATCCATCTTTTGATGTCAGTTTAGAGCACAAAAGACTAAATCATGTGCTGTCACAGTTCCATCAGTTCCCCAGAGTTGGAGCAGCAGAGAATTCGATTCAAAATTCCTGTGTAAACATGCTGGAGCAAATTCATGGTTGATGTAAATTGCTTTAACTTCCTTGATTTTATTTGACTCGGTGAGACCAATGAATTTAAGACAGTTTACTCCATAGGAGGATCCACCCCCTTCATAAATATTTATGTGATGAGAAAATTATAATAATATTTTAAAATATTTTAATACGGTGTTCCAAATCATACGGAACAGAGTAGACCCCTTCTGCTTTGTTTTCTTATCCTCTGAATTCATTCGGGTCCCAATCTGAACTTTGTAGCTAAATATGGAAAGAAATGTGTCGATGGTACCAGTCCTACCATTAGCTTCAGTTTGCAGAAGTGCCATTGATACAGACTTCTGCATTTATTTTGGGTGGAAAGTGTCTATTTAAATTGTGAGATCAATCGTCAAATTAGATGTGTGACTGCACACATCGTTCCAGTGTTTATTTTCTTTTCTGGCACACTTGTGGCTCTTTGGGTTTGAAGAATGTAACTCAATTGGAATGAGCCTCAGCGATAAAATGGTCATCACATAAGATGTCTTTGTGTTGTTTTGAAATGTACTATTACAAGGCATTTTAATAAACTTTGTTTTTATTTTCCTTGATTAATAACACATTTGCTTGTGAATTTTCTGGGATGTTTGATTCATGGGCTTTCCTTTCTTTTCCTTAGAACTCCTTGGTGGCAGCAGCCTACGGGAGGCCTTATGGGACTATCCCATGGCGATCTGACCTGGTTCTGGCTTTGTCCAAGTAATTTTAGTCGCACTAACACTTTTGACCCCTGGTGTCATTGATAAGCTCCAGAGCACTGAGTGCTGGGTCAAAAAAGTTTTGAAAGATCTACAGAAAACTAAATGCTTAAAACCATGTGATTGATATTTATTATTTTTTTAATTATAAATATAGAAAATAATACTCTGTCACTTTCTCTTCTTTTTTTTTTTTTTCCCTGCATACTCACACAGAGAGAAAAGCTGTTTTATCAGTAGTAGATTCATTACGTGTATTCAACGTTGTCCAGTTCTGTAAAGGAGGATAGTTCCATTTCAGTGTTCTCTGTGGAATGTTGAGTAACTGATGTGATTTTTCCCACTTCCTCAGCTGCATTATTTAGCAGGAAGGACACTGAACGTAGCGTAAGGCACTAAGGAAGAGCAGCTGATCACTCATGCTAATATGGTTTCACTATAAAATACTGTCATCTTCTTTTGATTGGCATTTGCCTTTCATAGAATTGTTTGGCTAATGCAGTGCTTAATAGTTTCATGTTATCTTTTTTTTTTTTTTAGTTGAAGCTGGCTTTTATCTTTAAAGTGTTTTTATAAAGCAGAAAAGCTGCCTTCCTTTGAACTCATCCTCTGATGTCATAAGAGCTGGGAGCTGACATGAATTACGCTGTGAAAATACTGACATTTAGAGCTAGGTACCAGCATGTACTAAAATACAGTAACGCATGTTGCGTTCAAGAAGATTTTTTAACACAGTATTATTAGTGTCAGGCTCTTCGGTTCAGGCGCCTTTGATAAGTGAAATTAGCACACTGTTTTTCCAGCCTATGTATGGTAATTTCTTTTCCCTTTTGGGGTCAAAAAATAAAAATATTAAAGCAAACTCCAAGTGTCGCTATTTGCAAGGTTGCAATGTTTGTTATTAGAACTGTGGAATATGTTCAATCTTTTAGGCCAGATTGTGTGAGGGACCCATGAAAGGACAGGAAACCTCTCTATTTGCTGGCAGTGTGCCCGTATGAAACATATTGCTCACAGTGCCATCCTGATGGCACTGTGGGGAAGGACAGCTCAGCTATGCAGTATGAAAACATGCCATCATATCTATATTTCATAACATAACATGAACAAGTCAGTCGTGAGTTGAAGTTAATTAGATGAGGTTCTTTGCAGGAAGCCTGTTCTGTGGACAACTGAAAAAAAAAAAAAAAAAAAAGAAAAAAAAAAAAAGAAACCTAAAACAAAAAAGGAGGGCTTTCCGGGGGATTAGGGCCCCAAACTTAATCCCCTCCCCAGGAGAA
This sequence comes from Ceryle rudis, assembly GCA_033439905.1. NCBI lineage: Eukaryota > Metazoa > Chordata > Aves > Coraciiformes > Cerylidae > Ceryle > Ceryle rudis. Next base: position 145,758 of record JAAGNO010011244.1, read on the forward strand.
GCAGCAAAATGCAGGAAGCACTTTGCACAAGGCTTCCTCTGGGTCCCCCAGAGATGTCCCACAGAGAAGCCTGGTTTTAATGCTGCATTCCTCAGCACAAATAAAGCACAGCTTTACATCGTTACTTGTGCAAGGCTTTGAAAAGAGGCGCATATTGTACCCTACAGCGTAGGTAGAGTGAGGCAGTAGGGACAAGGACTTTTTCCTTATGCATTTTTTATTTTAAATACAAGAAGATTATACTACTCGTGAAGACAAAGTGGACTTTTGATCTTAAGTTGCATAAGAAAATTATATATTGCTGTGTTTACTGAGAAGGAGGCAGAATTTAGCACCATTTATTTCCACCTCTATACTGTCATACCAGTCCTCTAAATGTTGCCTGTATAAACATTTTTGATCCCATCAGTCAATTTCACTGGTGGTGTTAATAGAGGTTACTCTTCCCACGAGTATATAGAAAGCTTGGAGATGCTTTTAATCTCCCTGTTTGTCTTATCCAAAGAAAAAAAGATCCAGCCAACCAGAAAGCCCCCAGCTTTTTATTTTATTGAATCTAGTCCATAGCTCCTGGAACTAACTAAAACAAGAGAAAAAGAAATCCAATGCATTTGTAAATAATTCCAATTAAGAATAGCAGATTGGGCCAGCTGAGGATGCCTGGGCTGCGTATGGAAGCAATTCGCCTGGCTCCATCCACTCTTATCTGACCCAAGGGAGCACGGGCTAGTCCCCAAGGTCCCTGCAGGGCAGCAAGGAGGGTGGACAGCCTGGTCTCCCTGGGGACCCTCAGTGCTAGGAGTCTATCATGTCAAGCATGGAGGGGCTGCTTCCCTTGCCTTGGGAATGCCAGGGGCCACCGCAGCCCCCTCAGAGCACACCGGGCCTGTGTTGCAGGCAGGTTCCAGCCCTGCTTGCTTTGCGATAATGGGGGGAGCCTCGCGCCTGCAGCATGTGCTCATCACCCACACACCCAAAGTAGTCCCAAGCCCCTAAACTTAGTCTGAGAGGCTGTAGGTGGATGCAGGTACATGAAAGAAAGAACAAGGAGCAGCAACTGGACAAAACTGGGCAGCGGGCTGAGCTATGCAGCACAGTGGTGCCCTTACACAGGGTGAGGGTCTGTAGCACCGATGGGGCTTCTCTAGGCTTTGCCTCTTCTGCATCAGCTGTGCTGTAGCACTGGGGGACCTGCACCCTCTGTGCAACCTGGCAGGAGTGTTGTGAGAAAGTAACATCTAGAACCAGTGCAAACCTATGGGTGTGAAATGATACGGAGGGTGGACTGGTGTTTAAGTAGAAACAATCATTTAAACAATAATTGCACAGCCATTATCAGTCATCCTTATCGATTGCTTCTAGTCAAAAGCAATCATCTCTGATAAAGGTTTCTGCTGTTTGGAGGCAGGCCTGGATTTAAAACCACAAGATAAAGATAAAATAAGATTATATTAAAAAGAAACTGTTGCTACTGGAATAACCTACTGGAAGATCTGGTGCAGTGTTCTGCTCGTGTTGCTGCTTATACTCAGCTGGAGTAGACCTGGCTCCTGAGCTGTACACAGCAGGAGGACACCAGGGTGTGCAGGGTTTGCTCACAAAGGTTTCCCACCCCCTCCATCTCCACCCGCCTCCCCATAACACCTCATCAGACTCTTGGACACACTTTTCTCCCCCTGTAGATTAATGCAGGCTGTCCAAAAGAAAACACTGATAAAGAATGGTGTTCTGTTAAACATACTTTATTTTCTGTACAGCCTTTAACTTTCAGCTTGATTTTCTAAAATTTCATGTCAAAGTAGTGTGAAAGATATGACAGATTTTCATCTTTTTTATCCCAAAACAGAAAAAAGGAAGATGATAAATAAGAAATAACCAAATCCAGGCAGATGTACTTTAGCTTTCAAAAAGGAAAAGCAAAAAGAAAACAACCTGTGATATGTTTTTCCAGAAATGGACTATTTGGCTGGAGTAGAGCTGCTTGGTTAGAAAGAAAGAAAGAAGGATGGGAATTATTAGGAGAGAAGAAGCTGAGAAAAGGAAGGTTGGAAGAGCATAAGTGATCACAGAGATGTAGCCGGGGTGGGGGGGTTGAGCAAATGCACACTGGGAGACCTCAGGGTACCACAGGTGGCTTATAAGTTGATGGTCTGTCATCTTCTACCTCCCTCAGTTCTCTAACAAAGTTATTCCAGTGGGAGGGATGGTTTTCATCTTCCTCGAACCACTCTTAAAACTTTGAGAAAGAATTATGCAAAAAGAAGAGCTCATAGAAGAGAAAAGGTCAGTGGAACTTGCAGGCTCAGTAATTCATAAGAAAAAAAAGGTAGAAGAGGTTGAGAGAGGGGCAAAATCCCTCAGGAAATGAGGGATATGGATCTGCGCTCAGCGGTGGAGGGAAAGGCATCTACATGGAGTCTGTTTGCTGCAAGGGTGGTGGGATGTGCAAGGCACAGGATATAGAGGGGAGAAGAGATGGAAAGTCGAGCCTGAGTGTACTGCTGATTAAAGGCCTGTCAGAAGAAACCCATGAGAAAGAGGTTAAAGTGAGGAAAATGAGGAGGCTGTGAAAAGCTTTGAAAGATAGAAAATGAAAGGTGGAGAAGCTTTGCAGGAAGAGCCTGTGTCTCTGTACCCTGTCTTTCTTTGCTACTCCTCTGAGAACTGGGAAACAAGATGGGAACTTTGTATGTGAGCTGAATTTGCGTTGGGGTGTCTGTTGAGAGTATTCTTAAAGGTCTCTTCCAACCCAAATGACTCTGCGATTCTATTCAAGTATTTAAAGCTGGAAAGAAACATTGTCTAAGCTGCATGAAAATAATCAAATCCATTTTGTGCTCGTATGCTGCCTCAGAGAAGGCTGTAGCATTTCATCCTGTGAATGATGGTTTACATGATGTTTTCAGCATCCCCTGAGCTACACCTCCTACTGCCTGTGCTGGGGTCTGTGTTTTTTGGACATACAAATCTTCCCGAGAATCCTTTCCTAGTATTTTCTATACCACACATGGCCTTCAGACTTTTCTTGGTAGGAGCATAGTGCCATCCAACTGCTGCGTCCTCCCAGTATGTTGGGGAGTTTCAACACAGCGAGGACGATCCTTGGGCACCCCCCTCCCAAACCCCAAAGCTCTGTCACTGGCAGAAAGGTTGCCAACAGGCTTTGGGGGTGTCAAGCTCGGGGATCTTCTGACTCTTCCCAGCTCCCGCTCTGGCAAGAAGCCAGATGACTCGGGGTCATCAAGTATCTATCACTACTAGCACACCCAATGGACTCCGCTGAAATGATCCCACCTCGGTTCAGCACTGTACTGGGGGTAGATTTGTGCTGGGCCACTAAGCAAATTTACAAAGTAGGAAAAAAGTCTGCGAGTTGAAGCTCAACCTTCTGAGAGGTACAAGCACCAAACTGCTGTTGGGAATCCTGTCCTCCATTGCGATGGATGGGTCTGTTATGTTCATACATCACTCCTGCAGAGTGAAGACATCTGTGGGGGGAAAAAAAATTAGCCCAGGCAGCTAAGGAACCTTTCTCTGAATGGGTTGTATCCCAGCAGGAGAACTGGCTTGACTCTTGGCTCGGGAAGGGGTGCCTCTGGGGACTGGAAGTTTTTTCTTTACCATTTGCAAACCTGTATTGTGTAAAATCGTTTAATGCTTACTATTCGATTGATTTTGAAGTGGATAATCATCGCTGAGCTTTCAACACACAGGGGTTGTTGTTGGAGCTACAGATTTTCTTTGTTAATACTAACTTTAAATATTTATTCTGGATAAGGATAATCTAGTAATACGGGGAAACACCTGCGATTGAACTGCTGCGATAAGGATCTCTACTGTACACTTCTACTGCCAATATTTTCTCAGACTTCACTACATTCAGTAGTAAATAACTTTAATTCGTTTTCCACTCTTTTTGTCTCACAAGTTTGAGTGTATCTGATGCACGAATCTTTACAGTAGGTTGTAACCCCCAAGTCATATATTTAAGGACCTGGAGTGAATTGTTTCAAGAGCTCTGTCTGACAGAGCACTAATTAGGTGATGATAATTGGGTTGCTTCGGGAAACACCAAAGCAGGAGCAGGAGAAGGCAGCTGGAGACAGTGTGTGAGGAAATCCCAAACCACGCGCAGTTTTAAAATGTTATGAAGCTACAGCGCTACGCTGTCTCACTTCAGCCAGTATTACCAACAGGCAACACCTCTCCATCTCCTTCGACGGCCCCTTTGCTGTAGCTTTTCAGAAGCTGTATGCAAGGCACACCTTTCACTTGGAAAGTGCAGAATGAAGTGATGTGTTTCTCCCTCTGACAATAATATAACCAGGGAAACTGATGCTGCATACCTTTACTATATGTATATGAATGTTAGATGCTTTTTCTCCTCTACTGATATATATTTTTCAATGGGAAATATCTGATAAAAGTTTTTTAGATGTCTTACTGATATATGAAATAATGTATATCAATTTATTTAAATTTTTACCTCAAATAGTCTTTTTCTCCGAAATGGCTTACATTTTTCTAAAAGACCCTCTTGAGAAGGGAACAGTAGTATTGATATTTATTTTTAAAAAATAAAAGATACAGCCTTTTCTCAGCAGTTGCCATATATCCTTGTAGGCATCTGGTTAGGCTCTTACCTTCAGGAAACTACTGCACTTCACTGAATTATTCTGAGCTTGGATTTTTGTAGAAATAGTAATTTCTTGTCGTTTTAGTTGCTGTTAAAACTGGTGTAAACCTGGACTGTGTAAAGTCAACAGTAAATTTCCATTTGCCTTAGTGAAGCTGAGAATTGCTTTTCTCAGTGGAAAGAGAAATTTCTCTTTCAGCCTTGTACAAAAGCCAGAGGCAGCAAGTGATCTGTCAGGGAGTTTAAAGCAAGAGCAAGTGAACTGTGGTCCCAGCTTGATTCTTCTGGGTGTGACGTACCTGGGAGAAACTGTGTGAGATAAAAAGAAGCTCATTCTTTAATTTCTGTCCTTTTCTGAAAATCCATGTGATCAGGAACTACCCATGCCCTGAATATTTCAGTCCTTAAAAGGCAATTACAGTTCACACGAGGGGTGATGTTTCCGAGGTGCTGCCTGGTTCTGGTCACGGCGCTGCCTGCATGCGTGTCAAGGCAGGAGCCATGTGCTTTCAGAAACCTCAACGTCCACTTTCAGAAGTGGATTTTGCAGCAGAGCACACTTAACCTCAAACTCAGGTCAGTGTGAAGGCTTTGGAGTTGCGAGTGTGTCTCCCGCCTTTTCCCCTCTAGTGCTGTTTTGTGTTCCTATGCAAGTACAATATAAATAGGAATATTTACTTGCTTCCATTCAAGCAGTTTAATGCCCACTAACGATAGCTTTGTTAAGAACCTGCTCTGAGGAGAAGTTCAGTTTTGAAAGCAAAGAAACTCAGTGGTTCTGTTTTCCATGCTCTGTTAGCTGCATTATGATCTCAGGACACAAAACACTGAAAAGCAGCAAATATGATTCCATTACAATATAAGCAACAAATTAAATTTCCAGTCATAATTTCTGTTGCATTTTAAATAGCTTTTTTATTAGGTTACATTTATTTGAGATAAAAGAAACATTGTATTGATGCTTAACCTACAGATGCTCTTGTTTTGGTTTAGTTTGTCTAAATGCTGCTTTAAAGGCTTCAGTGAGCTTGTTCTGTGGACTACTGAATATCCAGGGACTGCAGTATGCCTTCTCTTCTGGCTTCCACTTCTGGTTATGTTTTTCGGGGAAAAAAACCCCGCTTGTTTAGCTAGAAAACACAGCCAGTCAAAGAGTGCCTTTCTGTGGCTCGAGTCCTTCCTTCACATGCTACGCTGTGTATTAACTATTACTCCCATAACTGATAAGTGCAGGCTCGGGGGTGTCCATTTTCTATTCTAATTATTTATTCCAGAGCTGTGGTGTCTCTGTGTAGCCCTGTTCTTCGATGAGGAATAGCCAGATGAAACCTAATATGTAGATGAAATCTAATAATAGCGTGAAGGTTCTTCTTTTTCAGTTCACTGAACTTCACTGTAATTGGGCTTTAAGTAGTTAAGTTATCCTATGAAAGCAGGGGAATTCAAGGGAGCAGCAGCAACAGATTGGCTGCTTTTTCCTATGGTTGTTTCTAAAGAGTATCTAAGCCTGGATTTTTATTTTTATTTTAGCTTTGTAAAGCAATAAAGAATGAAGTTAGAATCTCACAGACAAAATGTGCATCTTCTTTTGGGGTTGTTTTCCTGTGTGAGTAGAGGGCTGATCTTATTCTTGGTCAAATTATGGCAAGGCCTTCGGGAGGCAGGACAATAAAAGTGCTCCCACAGCACTTAGGGCAGCAGTAGCAGGAAACGAAGGGCAATGTGTCTTCACTCTGTAAGTGGAAAGTGGGAAAGAAGCTGGGTTAGGGAGCAACATCTAGGCCATAGTGTTCTCTAGGTGTCATTGCCTCTGATGTGAGTAACGGTTCCACAAAAAGGAACATAAAATTAAAATCAGCTGCTTTTTAAGCCTCATCTAGAGGTGTGGTCCACATCCGCTTTGATTCTGCTTCAATCTGAAGGGGGCCATGAGATTGCAGCGTCTTGTGGTCAGGTTTCAGAGAAACCTTCCAGAGCCCGTGCTCTGCAAGCAGTCCCGCTGCCTGCTGCACCACTCGGGTGCTGTCTGCTTTGGCAGTTTGCTATCGTTAATACAAGCAAGGATGACAAACACCAATGTCTGAATAAAGAATTTATCTCCCATTTTCCAACCAAAATTATTCCATGCACCTTTTTTAAGCTTTTAAGCTTGCAGTATTTCACAGTAAGAGCTGAGGGTTTTCCTAATAACATGAGGTGTTGTTACAAGCCACCTAAATTTGAAGAGAGCTGATGAGTAACAGACCTTCGTCAACACAAACCATTTATTTTTAAGCAATGACTGACAAAAGAGATGCAATGAGAGATGTATTTTTATAGTGAATCAAAATTCCAACCACACAAAGAAAAAGCTGATCGTATAGTAGCAAAGGCACTAACTGCTCAATGATCCCTGCTGATAGGCCTGTTTTCCTACAAAACCAGCGCCAGCCAGACCGGCAGAGGATGCCTGTCATGGATACCACCACATAGATACACATTTGCACCTACTTGTCCTGACTCTTGCAGTCAGACCTGCCTTAGAATGGGCAGCACAGGCAGGCAGTGAGCTCGGGGATGGGGGACCCTGCCCACCCTCCGCCGCAGCTCTCGGTGGGAGCTGCTGAGCACCAGGGCCAAGCTTCCCTCTGCTCCCCACCTGCTGCTGCCAGGGCTGGGGCCTCCCTGCAGCACACCTCTGGATCTCCTGGGCTCCCGTGTGGGCTTGGCAGGGCTCACATAGGTTACTTCAGTCTCATTATTTTTACCTGATTCTTGGGGTGACAACATTTAGTTTTACTGAAGCCGCTGAGAAGCCTGGAATACCTGCAAACCCTTTCAGGCACTTGGATGTATTGCACTGGGGGCCAGATATCTGCAGGGGAGCATTCTGATTTGACAAGTTTCTTGCTGTTGCACTGACATTTGCTTAGAAAGCCAGAGCAGTTTCAAAGCTTGCTTGTAGAACCCTCATGAAATGATCTGGGAACATTTGCTGGTATTTTCTTTGTTTACTTTAAAAATGACAAATTTACTTATCCAACCTCTTTTCCTGTGTTGCCTTATCACCTGTTTACATAGGAAGGCTTAAAAAAAACCAACCCAATAAAGCAAATTAAGTGAAGATGTGAATTTAAAACTAATTACTTTAACGGCACTAAAATGCTGTGTAGGAATTCTTTTTAGAATTTGATCACTCTAAACTACCTTTAACTTAGTTAACTTGAAAGCCTTTTGATTGTGAATAAATTGGCAACTGAGGCAAATTAATTAATCCACTTTAAACATTAATTCAGTATAATCTCCTGAGTGTGTCTCTGTAGATACTCCAGAGGAGTACAGGCTGCAGAAGAGGAAACTAATGCAGATTGGGCTTTCTTTCAAAGGACTTTGGTTCCTATCTAGGTCTGGTAACAAGTAGCTAAAATTGAAAAGAGTTCAGCAGTTTCATTTCCTTTTTTTTTTTTTTTTTTATTACCTGTTTCTTAGAGTCACAGTGGTACCAACTAAGTGCTGAGTACTCCTTAAAATATCTCTTTGTGCCTATCCCTGTGTGCTCAGCTCTTTAAGACCTAGTCCCAAGCTCCTTTAGGTTTCTGCAGCGACTGGGTTGTTGAAGAGCTGGGTTTGTTACCATCCTCTAGTAGAGCCTCAGTATCCTCTCTGGCAGATTTTCACTAGGCACTTCACTAAGAAAATTAAAGTTCATTAGAGATGTTACAGATGCCAGCCATCCCAGCTATTTCTGCCTTTTTTTTTTTTTTAATTTAATGCAGTGGAATATAGAGAAATTCTTTGAGCTCTGTAGGGAAAAACTCTGTTGGCAGAACGTAAGGCACATACTGATCATCGGCGTTAGATGCTTCTTTGGGGTAATCTGTGCTGACCTTAATAATGTATCGAACATAGCTTAGCAGAGTTTGTGATCAGAAATGCTGTGAACCCTACATCGTGGTGTAGAGTTGTTGCGTGCACAGTCTCTTCTCCAGTGACAGCTTAGAACCTTTGACATTCTAATTTATCTTTTTACAGTATAGAAAATAATTGCACCACTGTTTAAAAAAAAAAAAAAAAGAAAGAAAGAAAACCAACCTCTTGAATTTATACCAAGTATTTAATGGCAAAATCACAATTTTTTATTCCACTTAGCAATTTGGCAGTGGAAAGGCTCTACTGTGTTCTTTCTTTGAAGTCTGAAAAAATTCTGGCCTAGGTTGGTTATTTGGGGAAAAGAGATTTGCCTTCTGTAGCAATTATTCTCCTAAAGCCACGGGACGCTCCAAGTGCGTTAAGTTTTCCTGACACAAACATTTAGCTCACCTTTTGTTTTCCTACCAATGGCTACTCAGATGAGACCTGTAGAATGTGGAAAGAAAAGGAAAGCACCTTCTAATAAGGGATTGTCTCCTCATTAGTCCTGCTGATTTTCCAAAAGATTGTGCTTTGTGTAATGCATTATAATTATATGACAGGAGAACAGTGAAGAATATGGCATAGCATTTCCCATAGGTTTCCTTTCTGAGATAAGAAAGATAAACATTCTGCTTTGCTCTCCAAGATGGACAAAAAAAAAGCAAAACAACCCTCTGCAGTTTCCTGCGAGGCAGTTGGATGTGAGCAGCTTTCTGGAGCTGAGGCTTTCCACTGCCAGACAATGATCTGTGTCATGCAGGGAAACTGGGTGTACAAAGTGAGGAAGCCCCCTGAACTGAGGTGTGTGTCCTCGGCTTCCTGAGAATGTGCCTTATCGCCCAAGGGTCCCTACGCACTCACACCGATTTATCTGCACGGCTCCCGGAGCGGGAGAGAGGCTGTTTATTTTTCCAGGGCACTCTCTGTTCTGGGGGAAACAAGGGAGGCCTTTAATTGGATCTCTCTTTTGTTCCTGAATTGCTGCGACTTCAACGAAATTGGGAGGAGCAGGAGCAGGACCAAGGTCTGGTTTAGGGTATGTGCAGCTTGACTCTAAATGACCCACCTCTGTTTCAGCCGTGACACCCGGGCCAGGGAAATATTTTGCTTAGACTGGCTTTTCTAAAGCTGGAATCAAATCTCTGCTTACAGAACAAAGTGAGCAAGGGAGATGCTTTCCGTTTGCTCCACTCTCCACTGCACTTCCACAGTCCAAATTGTGCAAAAGAGGGAAAAAATACCCAGGCATCACTTTCCTGTACCAGCTGGGAAGCATGTGCTACAGCTCCCAAAAAGCCTGGGTGCCTAAGAGGTTTAAAAGCTTTAGGAGGGTTCAACGGAAGATGCTGTAAAATTGCAGCAGTGCTCCCACCGTTAGTGGTTAACGAGACAGTGTCAAACACGGCGGGATGACTGACCCGATAGCTTCAGAGCCTTGCAGTTCCCTGCATTTTTGCTCTCTTGGTTAACTTTCTTGTTCATTTCTTTTATTATTCTCCAACCAAGTTTTGTAATGCACTGACATCTGCTGTGTGTTTGACTAATGCAGCCGCTAAAGAACTGAAGGAAGCCTTGCAGCCTCTGCATAAGGGGGCTCAAGAAATAAAATTGCAGAGGAGGGGGAAGGAGAAATGGAGAACCCGTTAGCTTACTGTTGATACGAGGAGGTAAGAGGAAGCAGCCACCCTGCCCTTAAGGGTCTTGTAACAGTTATGTTAGAGGCAATGGAAGAAAGCTGATTTCATTAATGCAACCAGCAGGTCTGTTGATTGACTGTAGTTAGAAAAAGCTACATTAGCCCAATTTTTCTTTTATTTTTGGTCTAATCAGGGCTGTGGTGATGCGGTGGCCCTGATGTGATAGGCATATGATCCTGATAAATATCCTTTCTGCCGATTTTCAGAAACACTGATGTTGAGAGGAACCAGTGTAGCTGAATAAACCTGCTCTTCACAACCACCACTATCATTTACAACTGTTCGTCGAGGTGGGAGCAGCCTCTAACCCACCAGTGAGTAATTGTAGGTGCTAGAGCAGGAGCTGCTGCACAATAACATCACTTTTAAAATACTAAACCAAACTGCGAAAAAGCTCTTTCGGTTAGATAGCAGCAAAACATACCAGTGACCTAAAGAAAGCTTCCCTGAAACATTTCATCTGGTGATTGATTTCTGGCTTGGGCGTGAGGCGGCAGAGGTGCTCTAAGGCAGCGTGGGACAATAAGGTAAAGCCACAGATGGCCCATGCAGTGCTCAAATCTGGCTCCCAGCCTGTGCTCCTGTGCAGGATACACTTCAGCTGGACATCTCAGAGAGCCAGGGCAGTACTAATCAGAAATGTTTTACCAAAACAGTTTTAAATGAGAAACTGACCTTTGCCCAAACAAATAATTAGGCAAGTTTTGCTTTTTGTCAAAAATTGATGGTATTTCTAATGAAAAAATGAAGCCAATATGGGATTTTTGGTGCATTGATCAATGGAAAATAATTGTGAAGAGGGAAAGCCTCCTAACAAACGGTTTTTCAAAATACAGACATTACACCAGCTCCATGAATCAATGAGTTATGGTGTTGTCCCTCACATCAGTCATTCTACAGGTAGCATTAATATAGGAAGTCCCTGAGGTAGGCAAGATTCTACACATAGACACTTAAGCAAGAAAGAATAGATGGCATTCCTTTTTTTTTTTTTTTTCCTATCCCAAAGCTGGCTGTAAACCCATGTTTTGTAAATGTATAGTTTACTAGAAGAAACAGGCTTCCAAATGTGTCATAAACTGGAGATTCTCCTTCTGCTAATTCCCAGCAAATGTGCAAAAAGGCTGCAAGACCACGGCAGTGCTGGATTAACACCTCACCCAACGGAAAGAACTGAAACAGAAAAGTACCTTTTCGTTATGAAGAATCTTAAACAACAGGGGAAATCCTGCTCCTCCTGCGATCAAGAGGGAAATTCCTTTTTAGCTTCAAAATTTAGCTTTGTATTATTCTGAAAGCCTGTTTAAAAGCCCTGGTGTTTCTAGCACTCTGCAGCCTTCTCACAAGCAGGGAAAGAGATGCAGAGGTACAGTTCCTTTGGTCTTTGTACAGAGATGCAGCTCTTAATGTCCTTGTACAGAGATACAGACTCTTTACATCCTTATATCAGTTTTACAGGTCAGTAGAGGGTTTGCTCCTGGAGTGATACGCAGGAATGTTTCTTCAAGGGCGTGTAGCATTAAATGATTGCTGACTTCCTCTCTTTCTTTTTTTTTGTTTTCAACAGGAGTGCTGTCTTTCTTGAAAGCCTATGCTGCAGTGCCCTTCATTCATTATTTTTGTTATTGTTTTTATTTTATTGCTTATATTTATTTCAAACTGAGATGTCTGGCATTAGCGGCCATGGTCAGTATTTAGACAGATGAGTGTCCAGGTGCATTTAAAGATAGTGTTTATTACCTAATTCTGAGAAACCACATGTACAAAACTGTGATATTAAATGCCTAGCAGGGGATGCAATACCAAGTAAAACTCTGCTTCGTGCCTTCCAACAATGATGCTGCTTGTAAAATACTTGAAGCGCCCAAAACATGACATGTTGCTTAAATGCCGTATATGATTACAATCATAACATCACCTAGCAGAGACTCGGGCTTTAAAGAGAGTTGTAATTGTTGATGAACTAGCTGATCAGGTGGAGCTGAGCCTAATTCTCCTCACTGAAGTGTATGCCTTGCATAGGCCTTCATTTGTTCCTTGATACGCATTGCATGTTTCCAGAGCTGCTCTCCGGAAAGATGCCAGGGTCCACAACGCACTAAAAGCTAACAAATCACTCAAGGCAACAATCTTTAAAAAGAAAAAAACCCAAACCAAAAAAAAACGAACAGCCAAATCCCTTCATTTCCTCTGCTATTGATTTAAGTCAGATAAAATCAAAGTTAAAAAAATCCAGCCTTTCACCTTGTCCATTAAAAATTAACCACAGAAGAAGAGCAAATTTTGACTTTTTTTAACTCTTATTCCAAATATCTGCTGAAGATTTTAGCATACACTCAGTGCAATACATGCTTCTCTACTTAGTGGGCATTGCAAGAGCTAAGCCAAACATGAAGCCATTAAACAGACTCAGTACAATATTCGGTCCTGTGGCACATTGGCTAGTAGCCTTTCCTATGCAAATAATATTATTTCTTGCTTAATATGAGACACCTATGGCCCAGGAATATGAAGGTGAATGATAGGAAGCTGGCTAGGTACCTGCTGGGACAAGGAAGAAGTGGGAAATGGATTTATTCTGCAAATAATTGCATTTCGTTGTTAAAGAATGTAATTTTTCTCTTCTGAGCCCTTCTGTGGGCATCGTGGCAGTTCTGTTAAGCTCCCAGGGTATCTATTCTCCATCACAGCTGTGCCTTTGGCCAGAGCTCTGCAGGAGCTGCTCTGGCACAATTCTCTGGGAAGATGGACTGAATCTTTGAAACTTATGGCAATCCTCAGCCTTCCCCTTTCCAATGAGCACCATCTCTGTGGGCTGCGCTGGCCAGCCCCACATCACACCACTGGGAAGATTTCAGTGTGTCCTGACCTCTGTGTGGAGTTGTTGCTGTCTGATCAGCTTGTGCTGGCTGGCTCCGACAGAACCTTTGACTGGAACCCTTGGGTCGTGGGGTGGAAGTATTTGTGCCTAGCATAGGTTGGACTCGCCTTGGGGGCTTAACTTCTTCTGACAGCTATTCTTACAATGGGCGTATCTCTTTTATTTGTTGCAAGAGATATCTACAAAATGGATGAAAAAAGGAAAACAAGTTAAAATGAAATTATATGTAAGTAAACAAAATGTAATAAAATGAACGGGCTGAACTTTCATCTACATCTCCACTGGATTTGAACCAAGCCCCTTCTGAGAGTCTAAGAATGTTTGGTTAATTATTTTTTGTTTGGTCTGCTCTGCATTTCCTTGCTGTCATTGCAACCAAAAGTACAAATGCTGGAAAACTGTGAGCAACTCTGATATGCTGTTTCTGGCCAGGTCAGAAGTAGGACAAACTGGAAATGTCATGCAAACTCCCATGTTTGGTAGATTTCCAATTCAGGTTTGCATACTCAGAAAGCTGGAATAAGATTGAGATAAACAAGAAGACCTCAGGGTGATTGTACAGACAAAAATTAACTTCCAGACTTTAGGTGGCTGAGCTTAAACTGAAATATTCAGCTTCTTCAAGTTTTCTGTCCTTGCTGTGAAGGAAAATCCAATATTTTGGGATTGCATTGTGTGTCCAAGCCCACTGCTTTGTTAGGACAATGCAAAGACTGATGTCTGTGGGTCTGTGGGACAGGTGTCTGAGAGTCAGATCCACCTTCCACTGGCACCACAGCCCTTATCTCCAGTGAGTGCATGCTTTCAAGTCAGGCATTCAAGTTTTTGGAGAGGCTCTGTGTAATCTGAAGTTGACTTTGGCTGAAGCTTAGCTCTTTTCCTTCAGAAGGAAGAAAAATACTTCCATCACATCACTTTTAACCTGATTCTCTAGAGATTATGCATGGTTTGATACAACAGATTTGTTCTTATATCAAACCTAGTTAAATAGTTTGCAATCTTATATTCTTTTTAGAACACGGTAGTAACATTTAAAAGGAAACAAACGTGATTCTGATTGTTTTTCAGAGAAACATGTACTCAGTAGAGGCACAGCTACAGTTGGAAGGGGCTAGATTGTCAAGTGCGCAAGTTCCAACTGGGGAGCTTGGAATACAGAAATGGCTTTATGTTTCCTGCTCATGCAGGCTGCACGTACATCAGTGTGGCAGTGGCACGTGCTCCTGAATGCAGCCTGCATCTAACACTTCCAGTTTCTAAGAGGAGGTGAATGCAGTTTGTAGGGGCATGTAGGCCACCTTAACTCTGCCCTCTGGCCCTGCCAGGGTTTTCTCTGAGTGTTTCAGCCAGAGCTTCTGTTCAATAAGCACGTGGAGGAAAAGCTTGTGTGTATTTGGAGATAATAACAAATTGTTTATATAGGTAATATGTACATAAACTCCAGATGTGGGTAGTCTATTTTAAAACAAAACCACCCTGTTCCTGGCTAACCTAGCCACTTCTGCAAGTTCTGGAAGACCCTGGGACATGGCTACTTAGCTTTAGCCAAGTTCAACTGCTTCTGGTTGCTCAGAAAAGGAAAAGGAGCAGCAGGGCTGACATGGTTGTAACACAGGTAGCAAACTGTGTGTATACAGAGGGATTTTACAGCATATTGCTATATCTGTATAGCTTTGGTGCCAGGGCAGCACCTCCTCTGCAGCAGCCTGCAGAAAGTGGACAGTGAGCACTGGACATGACCCACACAAATTCTGAAGAAGCTGCTAAAGACAAAACTTGAATTCACAGAACAGAGATGTGCTGCCTGAATTCAGTGTCCTGAGTGAGTGACCACAAGCTGCTCACTCAAACTAAAATTGGCATAGCCATAAACACGTGCAAGCATGTCCCCACTGGGCCAGGTCTGTTGTTGGAGCAGGAGCCTCCAGCACAAGATTGAGCATGAGTATCCCCATACACTGCCACAGCAAAGCACTTCTGGTGTGATTACAGCTCACTAACAGTGTCAGCTTCGAGAGCTTACTCCAGCTTCAAGCCTGTTGTACGGGTTCTCCAGATGAAAATGGCTTTGCCAGTACAACTTTCTCTCTAAAAGGGCTTTTGTCAGCAGAGTTTTATCTGGTGAGGAATTGCCCTTTTCCCAGTCACTAACACCTCGGTTATATTGTTACATTATGTTGGTGGGTCTAAGTCTTCTGAATTTAGGAGTTTCAACTTGTAACCTGAATAACCTTTTCAAGTATTATTTCAAACCAGTAACGTCCTAGACCCTGGATGAAAACAGACTTGAGTAGATTCTATGAGTTCAGAGAGACTCTTGGCTATAGTTTAGGACCCGTGTTCTCAGAGATGTAATAGAAGACATAAATTCTCTTTGATGTTCCTAGGTTGGTTGGAAGAATTTTTCATGAAGCCTGGTTTGATTTCTTTTTTTTTTTTTTTTTTCTTCAAATAATCTGAAATTTGTACCCTTTTTCATGCTTGGATCTTTCACAGTATAAACAAGCATGAAGGTTTTTTACTACCTAAAAATGATCTATTAAACAGTATATGTCTGTAGCAACAATGGGAGAAGCCTCTTTGGCTCTCATTTTGTTGTATAATGCTATTAATTTGCAACTTCAGGGTGATGGACATGAGTGGGCTTGTATGGTTCAGGTTTTCTTGTTCTTTTTTTTTTTTTTTCTACTCATGCTTTGTAGAAAAATAAGCATCAATTTCAAAGTGCTAGAAAGAGCAGCTTGCTTTGGAAGTTGTCAGACTCTGACACAAACGATCTTTGCTTCAAGCTTCCTAAAGAGGCATAATTTCTACTCTGTCTAAAAAGAAGAGGCTGGTTTGTTTGTTTTTATTTGCAGCATTCGGCAGCATTGCTGTAGGCCACTAACTGCAGGATGGCGGTAACACAGGATTATCCTGCGGAGCCGTAACTAGTGAATCCATAACAGCCAACCTGAACTCTGCTGCGGGCTGCCATTTAATACCACAAGGAACTGTTTGCATTTCATCATGTAACCGGTTGTGTGAATTCAAGAACCTTCCCTGGATCAGGCTGTGTTTTCAGATGAAAGAAAGGAACTACCAAATGGTAGAGTGAAATATATAGTTTGTTTTCCTGTAGGCCTGTCTTCTAAGCATAAACAAATATACTGTAGTGAAGACTCTGGCTCAGGCTACAGAAAAGAAACTGAGTAGAAAAGAGATGAGAAGGAGGAATATGAAGGGGAAAAGGTTGGGGCTTCCTTTTCTCATGATAGATTTCTTTGCTCTCAAGGCAATAGGAACAGGCTCAAAACAAAATGGGACAGTGAAAAGTATCTTCATAGTGTCAGCTGAAGGGGGAAATCTACTCTCCTGATCCTAAAACCTTTTCCTCTAAAAATTACCATTGGAGTGGGTATAGAATTGAGCCCCTTTGTGACTTGTCCCTCAGGCTCTGTTAGATGGGCTTTTTATTGAATGTGATTTCAGTCCAGATCATAATAAAGTTGCTCTGTTCCTCATGAAGCTCACATTATGGATGCACAGCCATCACGGTCTATGGACTGCTTAGTTTTTCCTGTAAAAACAGAAATCCTTGTACGGCTGGGAGCTTGTAAAAACAAGCCTGAAGCTACCAGAATTTTTAGCTTTACAGTCTAAATGAGAAACTAAATTCTCCACTGCAAAACATATACGCACCTATATATGCTTAAGCTTTTGACAATGAGACTCATTCATGCAGAAGAAGACACTTTCCAGGTGAATATTTCCTTGTTCTGGCGTCACACACCAAGTAATGAAATCAAAGAGCATTCATTAAATGTTCAGGACTGTGCTGCTGGGAGTCCTGAACAGACGGGAGAGTAGTATTGTGAGTGCTTTGTGGTGTCCCTAGATGAGCCAGGTGACCTGCAGGCCCAGTGAGAGGTGGGATTCTGAAAAGGAGAGCTTTTCCAAAACAGAGTGTAGGGTCTAAACCGAGTGACACGCGTGTAATTCTGTCTTACATAATGGTTTTGATGTTGCAAAGGTGGTTGGTTATTCTCGGTAGCTGGTACGGTGCCACTTGACCGGCACCTCCATGGTCGAGCCCTGCTTTCAAGTGTCATTGAGAAAGGGAGCGAAACGGGAGCAGGAGAGGAAGCGGGGTGGCACGGCACGGCCAGGGCTGGAGGGCTGGAGGAGCTGGGTCCCGCGGGCACCTCCTGGCCATTCTGCCCGCAGGCACCCGAAGCTCCCGCGCGGAGGGAATAG
>JAAGNO010011246.1:8258-22749 GCA_033439905.1 Ceryle rudis
CAGCTCAGGGGACTGAATACCATGAGGATAACTGGTCTGACTATTAAAGACTGAGGCAAAGGAGGCATTAAGTACCTCAGCCTTTTCCTCATCCTTGGTAATAATGTTCCTCCTAAATGAAGAACTTAGAATTGGAACATAAGGAAGAGATGAAGATTTTTATTCAAATATCAAAAAAAACCATACTTATTCAATATTCTGTGGTAGAAATAGGACTGCTAAAGTAGCAAGTAGTCAAAAAATGCAGAGGATTTCAGCCATTTACATCTCAAAATTAAGAGCTAGTAGCATAATAATCAATTATATTTTATGTTAGTGTTATGCAATTTCTTCCAGCAGTCCCCAGTTCCACTCAATGCTAAACCTTTCCCAGTATCTCAACAAGACACTACCAGAAAGATACGCACATAACTACAAGTATTCCTTTCTTTCCTCGTTCTCAAAAAAATAAGTCCATGTGTGTGCTATGAACATGCTAAGACATTGCCTTAAATACTCGTCTCCAGCTGCCTACCTCACAAGTACTGTTCACAGAAAATTACACCATCATTGCTAGAAGTCTTACATAAAAGGTGTTACTGTCTTTAAAATTCTTGTAAGGGAAAACCCACCAAAAAAACAAACAAAAACAACAAACAACCAGCCCACACACAAAACCAAAGAGAATTTACAAAGGTATCTTTTCACTCCTGTGAAATTTTAATTACTGAATAATAATGCAGATCTTAAAAAGTATTGCCTGATAAATGATCACTGCCCACTACAGAGCTTCTCAGGTATCGCATATGTTAAAATTTCATGCAGATCAGAGGCTTTAATGGTGTCTGAAAATTTTCTATATTTAAACAAAGAGATTAAATGGAAAAAGAAAAAAAGTGTAATGAAATTCTTTGGAAAAAAGGCTCATTCAGAGGATGGTGGATAAAAATCAAGAGTGTCAATGAAAAGCAAGCATTACAGAAGAACTACGAACTGACGTAAATCTACATTTGTGACTTGTAGGAATAACAAAATCACATCTACTGCAACATAACAGAAGAAGAACTATTGCATACCGAGTCTTCATGTTAGTTCCTACCGCAGAAACATCTGAAGCACCATTTGTCCAGAAGGACAGGCTTCACTGAAAGAAATTTGTTTTCATCAGTCCCTCTCGGCACTAAAAATGAAATAAAGGGCTTCATGATGCAAAGCAGAACACAATGTTAAGACAGAAGCGCTTGACCAGCAACGTAAGATGAAAAAAAAAGATCATGCATGGCACTGCATGTTTTACCTGTAAAAACCTCTGCCTTTCAGAGAAAGACATTTTATTATCCCCAATAACATGCCAAGTGTCAACATTATTGAACACTCACAAGAGACCACGAGTCTCTCCATTCTCTTCACCAAAGCATGGTGGTTTCTTCAATCAAAGCTAGGGACTCAGCTCAAACTCTCAGTTTTAATACCATGTTATAGATACTGTCAATTGCAGACCTTTACAAGGAAGATGCTCAGAGATACAGCATAAATTTTATTTTCCTCTTGCTCCAAATTGACTATCCTTTGTAACTTCATAACCTCTTTTGACAGAAAGACAGATGAAGCAAATGACTCCTCACCCCTTCATACCAAAATTAATTCTCTACCCTAAGGCAAAGGAAAACAAACCACATTAGAAAGCAGATCTCTAAAAAATAAAAAAAGCAAATTAACTGCCAAAATCAGCTTCTGTTATAATGTTTTAATAATTATTTTTTACAGATGAATATATTTGTAATAGATGAAAATGAACATGGCAATCAGAAAAGTAGTGAGAAAATATTATAAATGTTTACCAATGGAAAAATTTCTTCAGAAAACAAATAATAAAAAAATATTGCTACACAGCACTGCTTACAAAGTTTTTATAAGATCAAATATAACAATATTTAGCAAGCTGTGAATTTTCATGAGAAATTTGTGGTTTATAATTACACTAAGAATTATTTTCTTTTGGAGAAAAGCCAAGTTAATGAACAGAAGAAGAAAACAGTGCCATCAATGATAGAAAAGAGGTAACATAACAAACAGAACATTATTTCCATTAACTAGATATTTGTTATTAGCTTTGTTGCAGATGAATATCATATAAAATAGTACTTAAAAATAATCAGGGCAGTCAAACCCAACCCTAGGGAGATGTCTCTCATGTACCTGTGATCCATTAATGAATTAAAAAACATTTGTCAGCTATAAAACTAGAACTCAACCAAATCTCAGAATAACAAAGCAGAATAATTGTTATAAAGATAAATCTAGAAATCCTCTTAAAAATTAAAAGACACAAGCAATATGCTTTATCATTTTAGCAAAACAGTAAAATGCTCCTTGGGAAATCTTACACATTCAAAATTCAGTCTGTAGGCTTAATTTAGACCCGCATGCGCAGGTCCTGAGGGAACTGGCAGATGAAGTTGCTAAGCCACCATCCGTCATATCTGAGAAGTTGTGGCAGGCTGGTGAAGTTCCTGCTGACTGCAAAAGGAGAAAAACAACCCCCACTTTCAAAAAGTGAAGAAAATACAGACCAGTCAGTCTCACCTCTGTGCCCAGCAAGATCATGGAGTGAATCCTCCTGGAAACTACGCTAAAGGCACATGGAAAATAAGGTGATTGGCATAGACAAAAAGGACAAACCGTCCTTGAAAAATTTGGCGGCTTCTGTGGTGGGGTTACAGCACTGATGGATAAGGGAAGAGCCACTGACATCATCTACCTGGACTTGTGCAAAGCATTTGACACTGTCCCACATGACACGCTTGTCTCTAAACTGGAGAGACATGGATTTGATTTCCCTATCCATGTGGTGCATAAGGAATTGGCTGTATGGTCACACTCAAAGAGTTACAGTCAACAGCTCAATACCCGAGTGAAGAACAGTGACAAGGTGCATTCCTCAGGGATCAGTATTGGGACCAGCGCTGCTCAATATCTTTGTCAGAAACACAGACAGTAGGATTGAGCGCACCGTCAGCAAGTGGTGCGGTCAACACGCTGGAGGGAAGCGATGCCATCCAGGGTGACCTTGACAGGCTTGTGAGGTGGGCCCATGCGAATCTCATGAAGTTCAACAAGGCCAAGTGCAAGGTCCTGCACCTGGGTTGGGGCAATCCAAAGCACAAATACAGACTGGGCAGAGAATGAATTGAGGGCAGCCCTGAGGAGGACTTGAGAGCACTGACTGACAAGAAGCTCAACATGAGCCAGCAATATGTGTTTGCAGCCCAAGGGCAATCTGTTGTATAGAGCAAATGGTTACAATTACTCCTTCAAATGTGGAGTTAAAAATATTTCTGGTGACCACCTAGCGACACAAAACCTACAAAGATAAACAAACTTCAGAATAATTTCCTCCCTCTGATTTTAACAAGAGCAGCTAAAAAGAAATGGCAAAGCCAAACAGGAGTGTCACTGTCCCACATATTCTTACCTCCTAGATCTAAGTACACACCTGCCATGGAATGACTGGCAAATTACACAAATTGAAAGCAATTAGTGCAATCAAACAAGAACTAAGCAGATTACAGACTAGGAAACCAACCAGAAAAACAGTTTGCCAGCAAACTTAACAAACCCCAAACAGCTCATCTGTGCCTGACAAGGATGTCCAAATTGTGGTCTGCAGACAACTTGTGCTTCTCACAGTGAAACTTTTACCAGATTTTGAAATGTGAGCACTGCTCTGCAGGCTGTGCACCACCTCTCCCACAACTACTTCTGGTGCTTTTTGAGGTCCCAGGAACAGGCTAAGGTAAGCCACAGTGTCTTCAGCAGCTCTCCTTAGCCTCCTGGCATCTAGCACATTACAAGACAGACAGACAGACACTCGCACTGGCTGCTCCAGTTGTATCCCACTTGCTACATTGCAGGGAACAGAAGGAAAGAAAGGAATCCTTCAGCTCTTCTCCTTCATAACTATTTGGGCATCAACATGATAGTGGGGGAGAGAAGAAAGCAAGCTGCTTTGCTGGTTCTTGGGTTAATGCAGGCTAAGCAAGCACTGGCACTGTTTTTGTTTGTTGTAGGCTGGCTGGTTTCCCATGACCAGGGTTTACTGCTGTAAACAAGCACATCCCAACCATACAGTTGCTTCCTCACTCTTCTGCAACATCTTGTTGCAGATGTTGCCAAGAAGGAACTGAGGATATAGTTACATTCATTCTAATCCTTCCATACGCCCAACCTCTGCAAAGAAGCATTTGCAAAGGGAACTGTCAGCAGACGCAGAAATAATTCCTCCAGGAGAGCAACACAATGCAAACAAGGTGCCTTCCTCAAGTAGTAGTTGGGACTGACTGACCTTACTAGAATACAAGGTTTAGCACTCAAGCTGAATTAATCATATCGCTGGTGCTAAGCAAAAGGTATCACCAGAAGCTGTGATCAATCTAAGAAGCCATTTGCTTACTTGCCAAAGGCCAGCCCAGCAGCACCCTGAGAACTGAGTGCCCTGGCTCCGCACGTCACCCACGCTGCCCAGCCCAGCTCACCACTGTCAGAGCAGCCCAGCAACACGGCTGCAGTCAGGAAGTTTTCTTTTCCCGGGTATACTGGGTGTAAATTCCAAGGTTTTGGTAACAAGAGGGCTGCCCAGAGAAGCTTCTATGGGGAGATCCCGGAGCTTCCCTGTGCCAGTCACAGCCAGTTCCACAGCCCAGCCTCAGTCAAAGCTGAGCCAATGGGGGAATGAAGCAATCGGGTGTCCCTGAACCAATCAGGGGAGCTCCTCTGTGAGGGCATGTCTAAGAAATGGCAGCAATGCCAGAAGAAGGACCAACGACACTGGCAGAGCTGGTGACACACCTGAAGGGACTACAGCCTGCAGATGGTCACCAGGGCTAGGAGACTGGTTAAGGAGCAAGGAGCAGTGGAAGAGGGAAGAACAAGGAGCAGGAGAAAGAAACTGCCATGCCCTGACCCCAACCTCTGGCACCCACCCCCTCAGCTCACCCAATGGAGGGGGTGTAGCCCACAGCAACAACCAGGGGAGGGCAGATGTGTCCATGATGAAGGTGAGCCCAGCAAAGGGGAGGAAAGGTCTCTTCCTTAAATGTTTCACTTCTTGTCATCTTTGGTTCCCAATCAGTAATCAAACATTTAAAATTAAGTTATATTTCCCTTAGTTGAGTTCAGTTTGCCAACAACAGTAATTGGCAAGTGATCTTCCCATCTTTATTTTGATCCGTGAGATTCTAAAACCTGTTCTTCATATTTTCTCCCATGTCTCTCCGTGGGGAAGGAGCAAACAAGAGCCATGCGAGTGCTTTGCTTATAACTGGGGCCAACCCATCACACCAGGGCAGATGGTCAAGGACTATGTGGTCACTGCCCTATTCCATAGCAATGTGCACAAGCTCCATCATTATAATGGAGCAGAACGGTAATGATACGCCCCAGCTTGGAAGGCACCAAGGACATGAACAAAGCCCTCAGTCCTTTCCTCTTTCTTCCAGTTGAACCACTACAGCTATAGCATTAGTGGTTATCTCCCACAGACCTCAAGTTTCAGGTGTCAAGAAGTCTTTGTACCCTATGAGGTATGGAACAGACGTTCCATAAACACTTCTACAGCCAGAAGTCCGTTACATGGTTACCCACAACCAAAAGGTTGGCCTTGCATGTAAAATAAAAGTAATTTATTCCATCCCTATTCACACCAGTACACAGGTCTTGGCTTCTTTTGACAAAGCAGCAAAGGTCCAGTACTAGCATCTCTGCCCTAGTGAATGAGCTGCTGAGGGACACTCCTGGACTCTCTCCTGTATTCACCCCCAGCTGTAGCATGCACAAGTGGAACATGGATGTTTATTTACCTCACGTTGCAGCTATGTTTTGCTTTGCTTACAGAAATAGCAACTGTTTAGATAGCATGAACCCCATTTTTAAAGTACTTTAGTTAATTCTATACTGGTTTGGAACTCTTTTTCCAAACGCATACACCACTTACCTTCTCTTCTAACATGCTTCAGGTCTTGTTCATCTTGATCCCTAACAATGAATCTTACTTAGAGGATCTAAAATGTTTACCTTTAATATCTTCAACTCAAAGCTTTCAAGCAAGGTCACCAAATTTTGCAAATTGTCATCAAATCCCCCCACTTGACCTTATTTACCTTTGATGACCAACAAAAATACAGACAAGCCCTTTGCTCAGTGAGATCACAACACCCATAAATAATACTGCTGCTGTTAGTATTCTCCCATTTATTTTTTCTTTAAAGGATTTCTATTACTTGTGAGTCTACACAATGTTCTAATCACACTGTGCTACCCTTTCCCATTAAGGAATCAGTACATTTTCCTTCTCCCAAAAGCCAGCAGGGACAAAAAGACATCTCATAGAGATCTGTATTGTAGGTTTATATCTACACACTAAGGGATCATAAGTATAAATCATTTCTGAGTAAGTCCTGGAAGTTCTTTCCTTTTCCAGTATCTTGCTGGATACAAGAATCTAACCTTTGCACTGAAAATACATCAAAGATAAAGGACATCTCCCCAAGACTGTATTTCACCTGAATTTAACCTTGTCCATATTTAGCTGTGGCCAACTTAGCAGAGTGTCCAGCCATGAATACATGGGCCACAGTTCATCTTTTTGCCTTCTGAGCAGCAGGAATTGAGAACTTACATAGAGCATGCAGTCAGCCTTGAATTTATAACACAAAACACAAAGTGGTTCACACAGCTTCATTTATGACTTTGTAAATTCTTAATCTTCCTCTTATTTACCATCAAGTGTTTTCCCAAGCACAAACAATCAAAACCAAAATGCCATGCTGTGTCAGCACAATGCAGTTGGAGGGCTAAGATTCAGTTAGAAAAGACAATGAATGGGTGAAAATAGAAAATAAAAAATCTCACTGAATTAATCTCTTTTTGGAGGCTGTTTTAATTTTAAGAAAGCATCCATGAAAATGACTCAGAGTATTAAAAGAATCAGCCTGCAGAAATAATAATCTTGTTTTATTTATAGTCAGGGTCATGGGAAATCTGTCTTGATATATTAAAAAAAAATACAGCTTCCCAGAGTAGTTTTGGTAACAGAATTCAAAGAATGAACAGCTATGGGAAAGTTTAAATTCTCATCGAATACACCTGAGTGTCCTTGTTCAAAACAGTTTATACTTTCTGTCACTCATTAAGCACCAAGTACTAAGGCAATTGTAAATGCTTGATTACCCAGGACAACTTTTGTGGTAACCTAGCCCTTACTAAGAGTACGCGGATCTGTAGTGTTTACAGACTAGAGTTTGTGATCATGGTTCATTATGGCATGATCAAAATTTTATTTGAAAAATTAAATTCGGGAGAAACAAAAAAAAAATCAAGAAAATTTTTTAAAGCCATCACTAACCCTGTATTAGTTATGTAGAAGTCTGCTGCATATGCTATTGAACTAGTTGTATCCAGCAGAACTTCTTATCTCTAATAAAACGCTGGTGGCAAGAGGATGCCTTTCTTGTGCATTTACTGTTCTGTTAGCTGCTTGCATAATAAAATTCATCTTCGGACACTTCTGCTTCACAGTTTAAAAAGCTGGTTTTGTTGAGTACTGCATCAACAAAGCACAACATCACAAACAGAGCCGTATGGAACTAAGCCTGAACCCCAAGACAGTCACTGACCTTGAAGAAATTGCTCTGTCTCAAATCAGTTTGTATTCTTACATGCCCAGTCATTCACCTTGCTGCTGCATTTGTGTAAGTGAAGCAGTTCTGTTCCCTTTGGGATCATAACTGGAAGGATACGATCACTGTTATTAATCCACTTGTATCTGGACAGCCCTAGTTTGTAACTTCAGACAATTCTTACAGGAATGCTACCAGCCTTGAGTCATCTGTGCCTCAGAACATTTGATTACTCTCACAGAAATAGCACCTTACTGAAGAATCATATTCATTCTGAATTTTCCTTTGATAAAAGGTATGCTTTGGGGTTTATCCTTTCAAGAAAATCAAACACAGAAGCTGAATCTCAATAGTAAATCCACATAATGGCCTATTCTCCAAGGCATCCAAGCTACAAGCTCACCATTTCGGGAGGCAGCTTTCTGCTGGACCTTGCAGAATGTGGCAGGCTGTGACCAGAGCCTCAAACATATGATATTTATTTAAAATAACAGCGGTGACATCAGCACATGTTCTAGCAGGCCCTCATGTCCTAGACCACAAGCAACAGGAAAAAGGAAACCTACATAATTCTGCAAAGCAGCATGGTTATACTCTCTGCAGCACACTCAATAAATCCACTCTGTTCTTGCCACTCCCTGCAGAAACTGCACAGACCCTAGGTGACAACACCAAGCTATACAAGACAAGCTCTGTGTCACACAAAATGGGTGCCCATCTGCACCGAGGTGCCTCAGGAAGGAATCCCCTTTGTGCAAACTGCCATAGGACTGGTTTTTCCTCTTCAGAAATGCTGTGATTATCTTTGTCAACACTGCAGGTAGGTCGGGTGCCTGCCAGCTGGAATGCAGCCTGGAATGCAGCACCTACAGTCCCAACTCTTCTGTGCCTCTTCCATCACATTCTCAAAGACACAAGCTTGGCCACTGTGAGAGTCACTAACTTTTAGTAAAGTACGTTCATTAACCATTACAAGAATCTAAAGCAGCACTCGGGTAGCACGCAAACACAAAAACCTGCCCATCTTACTGCCTTTATTATTATGGTTTCTATCTAGCTTTTAAATCCCATTTCTGTTCCCATCTCCCATTCTCCTACCTTTATCAAGGATATAGCTTTGTGTAATGCCTTCATTTGACTGACTGTGCATTGCTGCTCTAGTTCAGGTGTACACTATTCACCTGTAGCTTCTCAAACACAAATACGTTATATGTATACTTAACAATAAGTTGGACCTACAAGAAGTATAATCCAGTATTTCTCTCCACTGGAAAAGAGTTAGAATGATGACAAAATTTCCATTTCTGTTTGTCACTAACTACAATCACTATTAGTTCATTTTGCCTGGAATTAGCCAGACTGAGGGGATGTAGCATTCGTTCTGTTGGGGTTTTTTGTTTGTCTGGGGGTCATGGTTGGTGGTTTGGCATTGGGGAGGGTGGTTTTGTTTTTGGGGGGGTTCAGTTGAAGGAAGGATTTAATGATGAAATCTGGTATTACCTTGAAAACAATGGTGTTATTTAAAGCATGTAGATAAACTCCATTTCCCTGATCAAACCAAAACAACACACCACTTGAAAACTATCCTGTGTACAGCACAAAGCCCACTTCATGCAATTCTCTGCCCATTTCTATTGCCTATTTCTCTGTCACCAGATTCTCCAGTCTACTTAATGTTTCCCTTCCTGAACGCAGAGTTCCAAAGCGCAACATTCAGCCTTTAACATCAGCAATCCTCCTCAGATGAGCATAGAGTGCAATTTATAAAATGACCACCGATTTAACAGCATATTTCAAAGCAAACATCACGCTTTTGAACAGTAACTGCGTTTGTTGCCTTGCCATCTAAGTAGCTGTAATAAGTGTTGCTTTGCTTAGTAAAAGCACAGTCAAAACCGACATTCATGTGGTTTATATTATAGCAAACCCAAAACTTTACAAAGCTTAATATAAAACTATTAAAAAGCTATTTAAGATGGAAGTTTTATAGTTGGCTTTAAAATGACTAAATACCAATCATGTATTAATATTCAATAATTTCAGAACGTACATTAAAAGAAAATAAATGTACAGCATAGGTATGGATGAATAGTGGAATTAGCACAATATGTGTTCACCTAGTATTCTGGCCAGGAATGGTACTTTCCAAGTTTCGTGTCAAAAGCCTTCCAGGTAACTCTCCAAGTGTCTGTACAATTGAACCTAAACACAACTAAGGTGTTTAGGTTGCTTACTTCACTTGAGGAAAAATGTCCACATTCATCAATTATACGTTTTCTAAGAGCACAGAGCAGAAGGGCTCACACACTTCACTGCTTCACTAGATGGTCTGATAGAAAACAATCTCATCTCAGTTCCTGAAATTTTATCAGTTTCACATGAGACTGACACTAACCCTAAACATTAATGTTAATCAGTTGTTCCTCTTCACACCTTTAGAGGTTCACACAAACCACTTCTCCTCAACAGTACCTATTCGGTCTTATTGGCAAGGCAATCAGAGTAGCAAATGTTGCTATGTGAGCAGTAATTAATTAGCTCTTTGTCACTCCTGCCATCCAGTGACTTGAATTCCTAATTTTTATCACCACCTTTCCTATCTACCTTAATCATTTCCATCCTTAAAGCTGCTCAAGTGCTACCCAAAGCAAAGGACTTCTCTAGCTGGTGCAGTAGAGCTATTGCTCACGGAGCAACCTCTCTGCTCTTCTGCCTCTCATGCCTCAGGGGACTGCATGGAGACCATGCATTTTCTATTGTCAGCACAGTCAAAGCTCCTCCTGCTGACACATAAAAAACTTCCTTGACTTCTGAAGTTGACTAGAAATTACCTACAAAAGCACCTACATTACAAGAGAAAGAGAAACACAGCTAAGGTGAATGCACAGCCCCACTCAACTAGCCAAACTTCCAGGCTAGCATAAGCCCAGGGAAGAATCTGTGGACAATTCCTAGCAACCCAACACCCCCTCGTCAGTGAATCAAGACAGGGTGTTTGGACTGTGAGGAGCTCCACACACACCCACATGAACACAGCAGAGGGGTAGGAGGCTGGAGCTGCCTTGTACAGAGGATCACTTTGTCCTTCAAGAATGGAAAATCAGGGCTGAGAAGAAGCACTGTTGTTCCGCATGGCTCAGAGACAGGCACTTTTTCCACCCAGGCCTGTTCAGCAGCACACATTCCCAGTCTTACCTACTGAGATACATGTACCTGTTTCAGCTGCTCAGATGCTTAACTTTATCACATGCTTTTAAGACTGGAGGCTTAAATATTACACAATGTTAGAGTTGTCACTTCTCCCTCCAAGAAATACTGCTGTTGTCTCACCTATATAAATGTCACTGTCACTGAGTACCTGTATTTTAGCCTACTCAAAAAAGGTAAAACAGCCACATTTTTTCTATGACAATACGATGAAGAAGGATATTCAGGGGTGCACTGCAGCAAAGCAACAGCCCCTCAGTATCTTGCATAGGTAGGTTACATGTTAGATATTAAAACCTTATGTTATGCCTTTAAAGCGTAACATTTTGTGAAAGGTGGGTCATGTAGGAACTCCAGATTTAGATTTCTTAATGAGATGATCTGGGAAAACATTTGTCTCACATTAATACAACCATGTCCAACCTGATCTTCCTTTTTATGAAGTTGTTCTTTGTGCCGAAAGCCTTTGGAAGAACATGCTTCCTTTTGCTTAAAGTATTCTAAAAATATTACTTCCTAATGAGGATCTCATTTGCATGACAAGTTCTCTCTGCAGTGTCAGAAACCCTTTAAATGAAGATGTCACGCTTACAGGAATTATTCTGCATGCAGAGGAGGTCTCACCAAACTTTGCTTGTGACAAGTTCATTTCATTTTCATCATCATGTGCTTTGACAGCATGATAAGAGAATCATAGCTTTTCCCCCAGTGAGAACCCTTTGCTCATATATTAATTCAAACAAAGGAATACCATCCAGCTAAGTTCATCCTGGCCAAATATTTGAGAGCTATCATCTACAAAGCTAACAGGTAGTACCTATAGTACTGTCCTCTGTTATTCTCACAGGAGTAAGCTCAACTATTAAGGAAAAACAGTAATAAAACCACTACAGGCTTTTCCTCCCCCTACACTATAGATTTAAATTAAAACAGTCAGGGCTTTAAAATTGGAGAAAAACAGCATGAATAGTTTGTTTAGAAAACAAACAAAATACAAAACAAAAATTGCAACATCTGTTTTGCAAATATTGAAGCCAATATTCTTCAAATGCCTACACAATGCAGAGGCCTGATGTACAAAGCCTTCTATCTTGACAGAAAGCAAACTTAGGAGTTACTTCCTCCTTTGAGACGTGCAGAAAGCATTATATCCCTCGGGAAAGCCTCAACCCAGTCACAGAAAATGGATAGCAGCAAGACTTCAATCACAGACTGAAATACATCCACTTTGCAACCCCAGCTTTAAAGACATCCACTTTACAGCCCACCCCGTGCTTTTGTGGTGGTGTTAATTGGCATGGGAGAAGGTGCTCTGCTTCAGGTAATCCAACATCACTACGTGCCTCTGACAGTCTCAACGCCAGGCAGGTGGATGATGACATGGAGGGCGGGGAGCTTTCAGTCAACGCTTCCCTGGAAAAAAACATCACTAGACCTTCACATGACATGACAAAAGCTTTATGTTGAAAATAAAAGACATTTCTTACTGTACCTGATTTCTGAGGGTATGTGAGAACTGTGCATCAGAAAGCTCAGAACCTGTACACTTGTTTTCTCTCCTCAGCCTGAAAACTTAGAGAATTAATGAAGTCATGAAGGAAACCTTAAATAGACTGTTTCCACCATCACCAGACTGACTTTCTCAGATTATATCTGCTTCAGTTTCCCACTCAAATCTTATATTAGATTTTTCCCTTCTTTTTCTTTCTCCACCTCCAAGCTTTTCCATTTTCTTACATAATACTGAATAAATATTTTATAGCCAAAGAGGATTTCAACCTGTTATGTAACTCATTTTTGGGGACAGCTTCCCATCTCATTTTTACTGACAGAGCATTCAGTGAAACCAGAACCTGTGCTGATGCAAGCAAAAGAAGAGTGCATCTAAACTTAAACAAACAGCTATATTTATGCTACATTAAAAATGCTAAATGGTACAAAATTTCATCTCATCAATATGCATATGGGGTTAACAATATTAAGGAAAATATCAACATATTTATATAAACATCAACAAAACTATTAATTGTCACATAACGAGGGAGCAAGTTAAGTGTGCCAAGCAGATGCATCACATCTAAACTGGAAAGAACGGTCATATTATAATTCTGAAACAGGCCAGGATACGTGTATGTGGTTTAGATGCCCAGTTTCAGATCCTTCCCAGAGCCAGAGAAATTCTGAATAGCCTCCTCTAAAAAATGCTCTGGAACAAAGCTCACAGAAGCCTCAGATGAACTTTTCCGAGTTTGCACCTCAGTATCTGTCCAAAAGCTAAAAGCTGCTTCTTTAGCTCTCTCTATAACTTTAACAACAACAACTAAAATTACAAACAATCCACCTTTTTCTGGCCATCCATTTGTTTACAGAGTAAACCCGTTACAGGAACTATAATGCTGGAGGTACCTAGATTACATAAAAAAAAAAAAAAAAAAAGCTTATCAATATACAATCAGGTCACCAGCAGTGGATGGCAAAAAATTACGTGTAGCAGAGAGCCTGATGTTTCCAGACAGGAGAGCAGCAGTAGGCACAGAAACAGACCAAGCTGAGCACTAATGTATTCTAATCTCCCTCGACATAAGAAACACTTTCACTATTGTATCACAGCAGGATGTTTGATTTCAGCATTACAGTTTCCTGAAGAATAGTTATTTTAGATTAAAAAAAAATTAAAACATTAGCCATTTTTTATTTATTATATATAATAATATAATGACACGCCCTTCACAACATTCAGAAACAAAAATACATTTAAAATAATAGCCTCATTTGATGACAGTAATAATAATGCAAAGGGTACAGGTGTCACATTGCCATCATCTCCTCTCAGTACGTGCCCTGAACATGCAAGATTGTAAGAAATGCAAAGATTCCATAAAGCTATTAAGTTGTAATTGCATTTAATACAATCAACTGCTTTCACTTGCAGTTTTATGCTAGAAACCAGAGATTACAGAAAAGAAACCTTGTCTGTTTACACAGTTACTTGAATCGCTTCAAGGAGACCATATACCAATCAGTAAGGTCAAATTTCTTCCTTCCATATGGTGTTAAATAAACAGCAACATGGAGCAGCACAAATTTTGTTTTTAAATGGGTACAGCATGCTGGGTTTTGCATTCTAAAAAAAGAATAAGCAGCTCTTCGCTCAGCACTAAGTGCTTTACTACACACCGTGAAAAGAGGGTATCTGGGAGCTTGGAGATTACCAACACAAAACACTATTAAGATGGTGCCAAAAAGATTTATAAACAGGACAGGAGGGACCTTGAAATTTCTGCTTCGCTTCTTGCTTCTAAAGGAAGCTTTCATTCCTCCAGCCACCCAAACCGAGCGGGGGCTCGCACCGTTCGGGAGCGGCAAACCCGGCCCTGTCCCTGGCTCAGGATTACGGCGGTGCCGAGGAGGGACCCCGAGCTGCCCAAGATTTCCAACACGTGTCATCACAGTCAGTACAGTCGGCACGCAGCCGGAACGCGGGACAGAACCCGCAAGCGTGCTGCAGCGGAAGAAAAAATGCATATATATTATACACCTATGCCCGTACACGAAACACGGGAAATACGCAGTTCCGTGTTGGGGGGAGATTATTGATATTTTTGGTCTGTGACGTCCCCGCATCGCAG
>JAAGNO010011247.1:0-18469 GCA_033439905.1 Ceryle rudis
TGTTAAACCTCATTAGGTTCTGCTCTGCCCAGCTCTCCAGTCTGTCCAAGTCTCGCTGGATGGCCGCACAGCCTTCAACATAGGCAATGAGATGTTTTAAGCAACATGTTTAACAGGTAGTGGCTACCCAACTGTGTTTATACACACTGGAGTTATATGCAAGCAGCAGAACGCTTCCTGGTTTTGTTTTTTTTTTTTGTTTTCTATTTTTTAACATCTTAAATATTGTCTTTATTTGATGGAAAAAGTAAATGAAGGCAGAAAACTTTCTTCTGCTTTTTTTAACCAGTTCCACTGACCAGCTGTTTTCCATATTAACTTTAGCAAAGACCCATGGGGAAAAACATGCAATTCCTTGGGTAAACAAGTTACCGGCAAAAACACAAAAGAGGCAAATTTGTGATTGTTTACGTCAGCAATTTCAGATATAAATCTCTGGGGTCTAATTCTGAATTTGTTACACACCCACAAACAGAAAAGCTTGTCAACTTTCAAAAATTAATCCCAACTAAGATAGGATGCAAATTTGAAGTAACATAGACCTTCCTGAACACTGTTTCACATACACAACTCTTAGCTCAGAATAACAACACCTTGTTCTGGATTAATTAGTAGTTTTTAGAGGACAATAACATTTTGAGGATGGGTCTCCCAGAAAGAACCTGGACAGGAAGCAAGTCCTGTGGGGCAGACTGAACTAAGATCACAGGAGGAAGCCACAGGGAGTCGGACTGGGAATATCTCATCCCAGCATGTGCCAAATTCTTCCCTCCCAGCTTGGTTACCCCTTTGCACTCTGTGTCTCCCCTGTGCTTAGAAATTGCAATGAAATGAGCGCAGCTTGTCTGGTGGATTTTCTACTGCCATTTTTTCCTTCCATATTAAACCCAAAATGCAGAGCAAGAAGAATATGTGGAGTTGAGTGACTCAAAAAGATGGACAGACACAGGCACACAATGAGGATCTTGGGATTTTGGGTTTTTTTGTATGAAAAAATTTAGAAGTAGGGTTTCAATTCAAATGTGTCGAACAAAGGATTTTCCTAGTGTGGCTAATACTCCACTCACATTGCTTTCTTTTTTCATTGCTTTCTTTTAGGCCTTTGATGAGGTTCTGTTTCTTCCCTACATAGTAATTCAGTCACATTGCCGTGCAAAGACGTTAAAAGACAAGTTGATTTCTCCACAGTATAAACATGGCAAGGCTCCCAGTAGAAGCCTACTTTGGAAGAGTTTTACGTTTATTTAGGACAAAATGATATGAATGACTCTCACATTGTCAGCCAGAAGGAACAGAGTTGCCTTTCTGTCCATCACTGATGTGAGACCTACCTGTCTGTGTGGCAAATACATACAGGAGTTGTGTAGGGGTAGCACTAACAGAACTAAATGCTCAAGTGGCCCCAATATCAATAGGCAAGAACAAATGTCTAACAACCCAAACCATGTAGATCTGAACACTTCCAGTGATGGCATGGGAAGCAGACAAGGCAGCAGAGAACAGGCCAGCAGTACAGGCCCTTTCACACTCTTACCTGAAAGGCAAGGCAAGGTAAAGGAAAGGAAAGCAAGGAAAGTGCTGTTTTAAAAGCAATTTTCTGATTCCCCTTCAGGAAAAGCTTGAAAATAGGAGACCCAAATGGTGTACCACCAGAAAGCCAGCAAAAGGAGTCCAATTACTGTGGTATGACTTGCAAAAGGAAAACAAAAACAGTTGATAGTAACAAGCCTGAAGTCACAAGATTGCTACCCCATTTGGGTACAGAGTTGATTCTAGCCTTCCTTCTCTCCATGAGTCACCCACAGTCAGCCTCAAGCTTCCAAATCCATCCAAACCAGCCTACTCAGACATGGGGAAGATCCCCTTCAAGAAATAAGCAACCCATACATTGCTACTCAAAATATCTTCTGCTACATGAGCTTCTCCACAGATTCATTGCTAGGAACGTATCTTGTTCATTCATTCATGTCATCTCTTGCTTTATCGAGGTGAAAAAAATGACAGCCTGGGAAAAAAGTCAGATCTTGCAAAGTGGTCTCAGGTCAGTTTGTCATTGTTGTGTGGATGAGTTGAGGTCAAAGACACCTCCTTCCAGAGCAGTAGATATCCTTAAAGTCAGGCATTGTCTTGTCAAGAGACAGACAGCTAAAGTATTTAAGGTTTGTTCCAAAAACTCACATTACCCTCTATCCACCGTGGGTGAAGTGCTGATTTTCCCAAATGATATGTGGTACACGCCTTTCAAAATGTGAATGAGTAATCTGATTTTCACTTATTTCATGGGTAGCTTTACTTCCCAGACACATGCATCAACTCATTGAATAATTATTGATATTCTTAATTCTGAGTGAATGAAACAGATAGTTCCCATGAAAATTCATTTGACTATTTAAATTAATTTCTATGATCTTTTGAACACGTTCTTGTAAATAATTTTACTGGAAGAAATGCTCACCACGACAGCAGCCTTCCAGTGGATGTTGCAGTATATAGCAGAAAGTAAATCTGCATCCACAGTCCATAGTGCCTGCACCAGGAACCCACTGTTAATTGGAAATCAGGGGATGCAGGAGTCCAGCTACTCACCATGCTTGGTCAAATCAGGTACAACTTCAGGTCTGCAATTTGATCACCTGATCCTGGAGGGACAATTCACATTTCTGCCCATGATCCTTGATGTCAAGGTCACCTTTTGCACACTGAGCCACTCATGTCCCAACAGGAATCCCATCTCTCAAATCATCACGGACCTCCACTCATTTCACAAGGAGCAGCCTTTGACAGGGACAGCACAGGACTGTTGCCCATTTGGCAGCAGCCAAGCCTCTGATCAGCTCAAAACATTTGCAGAAGTTCCCATCAACCCTACATGGGACCATCCTCCACAGTTATGGATGAAGGGCCCTTCAGTGGAGGTCTGGAGGAGTGCTCACTGTGGGACCACAGGGCTTTGACAGCACACCGATCTGCACCAGTGTCTGTCCCCATCATTCTCAGCGCCTTTTTCACAGCTATATAGGTACTTTCATGTACACTCTTTGTTTGGATATCCCAGTTGATATTACACCCTTGAGATACAACCTTGAAAGAGAGCCCCAGAGACTCCTTCTGCACATCTTGGCACATCCAATGCAGGATCCAGTCTCCAGAAATTTCTGAATATGTGAAAGAAGTTATTCTGAGGTAAGTCTGTTGCGATTTTGCCCAGAAATTACTCAAAACTGAAGGCTGACTAGTCTGCCAGAACAGATGAAACTCCAGTTTTGGAGAGTGAAAGGATTCCCCTGAGTAGTTCACTATAAAAAGCACACTCAAAAATAAATAAAATAAAATGAAGAATTCAGGTAAAAGAAGTATCTGAGATCTGTGAAACTAACTCTTACTATGTATGTTGACACAAAATCTCTTCATTAATCTACCTGTTAAAGTAATATATTTGCCACAAAAATGGTATTGTCCAGACATGTAGAAAATTAAAAAAAAAAAAAAGTTAATTATTGCAATTCTGAGGGACAGCAAGGTGAAACATCTCAAATTCTCCCAGTCAAATGCTCTTCTGACAACATGAGGATATTCACAAACCTCCTTGCAAATGCCATGCTGTATCCACATGTGCCAATTTTTGTTCTTTCAAAAACTTCAGAAGCCAGGCTTAGTGCATATGAGCGCAGTTGATGCCTTTGATTGAGGATATTGTTATTACTGAATGCATTGCTGTCACATTTGCTCATCTGAATGCAACCTCTGAGGAGTTAGCTGCACACAAGCTGCTCTGGAGAGTGTGCAGCACAGACCTTTCCTTTTTGATATTACATGTGTTTGTTCTCTTGAAAGGCTTTTAGCCCTGAGGTAAGGATTAGACAACAATTTAGCAGCCTTAAAAGACATCATAAAAAAAAATACATTCAACTGTAATCTTCAGAAGAAAGAGGCCTCATTTGATTTTCAAGGGTGTTGCGTTGTTTTCCACACTAGGGTTATTGATGTTTACAGCAGATGCAAAACAGAATCATTTCGGCAAAATGAGTAGTTCTAGAAAATCCACTGCTGTAATGTCATCGCAATAATCTCTTTTTTTATTCAATGCTCATCACACATCCAATTTGCTAAACAACAGGGGAAAAAAAAAAAGTTTTTACAGACACACTTTGAAGTAAAGCACCCAAATGGAGTCCATGACATCATCAGCCTGGGCATCAAAATCAACTCACATCCAGTCTAGAAATCAAAACCAATTTGTGTGAATAGTCACTCCCACTGCTCAGGACAGAGCTTCCTTTCCACTACCATGCCAGCCATCATGCAGTTGCATCATCTCAGCATACCTCTGGAGAATATTTTCTCCCACCTAGGACAACAAAACTGTCGAGTTAGAAGGTAAGAAAATATCAGAATGCTTTTTTTCTCAAATACTAACTTTCTGCCAAAGCCTCTGAGGTGACTGCATTTTCCTTTGCCCATCAGAGCTGTACTACACAGACTTCTCCAGACACTGTTGGTGGTGCAAGAGACGTGCTCTTACAAAACAGCTTTTATGCTGATAGACCTACAGAAAACTGCAGCCATGGTATGTCTGCATAAACAGGCTCAGGATTTGGTGTGTATGAAATATTGATATGAAATGGTTCACCAATAATTTGTGTTAGAAACAGCAATTACTGCAAGAGAAAAAATGCTTACTCTTTGAAATCCATGATGCACCAAAAAATTGTGTTATAGATTTAATCAGTGATAACTGTAATTAAAGCCCGGGTTTAGTGCAAAGGTATGTAAAGAAGCTATAAAGCTCTTTTATGGAACCAGGTAACTAAGAGTGAGAGCACCAACTGTTGATCAAAACATCAGCATAAAGCTAGTCCTAAAAACCATCTGTCTTAAAGACATTGGTTTCAATACAGAAAAAGGAGAAATTAGGCTACTGTTCAATGGATTTGTTTTTTCTTCCTGTTTCTTTGCAAGGAATTTCAAGAAAGTAATAGGAGAAAAAAATCAGAAAAGCTAACAAAGGCAGCAAGGAAGCACAAACACAGGAACTGTGACAGGACGGTGCAGAGAAAAAGTTAAGAGACTGAGTTTTTAAGGCAAACATTGTCATAAAATCTTGAATCTGTTGCAAAGATGCTACTCGTGCTTGATCCAAAGATGTAAGACATTGATTCAAGCCTCAGTTTCTAATTAAAAACACCTGGTGGGGCCCAAACTACTTATCAAACACTTGAGTCCAAAAAGGGGATAACAGGATATTCTCACCAACATTTGGGACATGCTCCAGAGCATTATTTATCAGAAAACATTGCTTTGGGTCTTGTAGAAAAGACAACTTCGACTTCGTCTAGGTGACAAAGTTAGAAAGCGTCCCTCTTGGATCCTCTCAATACTGTCATGGGAGACTGACTGGCTCTAAATAACCTCTAAATGAGCTCAGCAGAGACTCAGCCTATGATGTTCCAGCTATTATGCCACTGTGGTTAGTTTGACATGTCGTTGACAAGGTTTACAGTGGAAGATATATTTCATTTCATTCTTTCCTCACCAAAGAGCAAGGGGAATCCATTGTGCAAAAATCACTGGTTCTTCCTCAAAGTTCAGACATTTTTGGAGCAATTGATCAAACAGCCTAGACTGCTGCTAAGTCTTTTTAACCTACAACAGGATAAAGATTTGCTTGTTAATGTTGTCACACTTTACAGCTAATTATGCTGTTAAGTATGTTCTCCGGTAATAATGCTGAGGAAAAAAAAAAAAAAAACCAAACCTCAAATAACTCGGGTGGTAAGGACCTTGGGAGCTTCCGGTTCAACATGTTGCTTAGAGATCAGGCTGAATGCAGAAACCAGTAAGGGATTATTTGATCAGTACAGAGCTTAATCATTGCCACAGAGCAGCACGCTGTAAAAGAGACTAGAATGAGCCAAAACTATATAGCTCTGCAATTAAATACATGGAAAAATATATAAGGAAGTATCAAGCTAGGCTAGGCTAGCACAGCATAACGCAGTGCAGAATTCCCACTGAATTCTCCAAATGCTAAGACACATTACCAGAAGGGTTTGCTGTTGCTTTTTAATTTGCAAACATTAAGCATGAAAAAAATAATGAAGCTCCATTGGACTCCAATCTTTCAGGCAAGTCCCTGGGATTTTCATACAGATCTCAATGACTGGGTCCTACACATTTTAAGGAAATATGAAGTATACATCCCAATGAGCCTGCCCTTGTCAGCTTCAGAGAGAATCAGGATCCTGAAGAAGACTTTACTATTGACTTGTCTATGGTTAACATGAGAAAAAATCATGAACCTGGATGATTGAGAAAAGCCATAGATGCTTACATTGAATAGAGGGCAAAGAAACAGAGCACAACTGTGTTCAATCAAAAGCTCGTGGATGTGATTTTGGAAAGTACTAAGTAAAAGGAAGCCTCAAACACTGCCTCTTGTTGAGGGCAATGTGATATTAATATCAACCAGACACTCTTTCCCATACCTGCACATGATGAAACCAGAAACTTCGAAGCTTTGGAAAGATGTACCATGACTTTCCCAGATGTTAATTAGTCAGTGCTACTATAGTTATCAAAAGAGATCCTGAAGTCCATATTTACATCATACTAGATAAACTGTATTATTTACAAGACACTGGAAAATGGATCAGGAGAGCGACTCTGTGCTTCAGTCAAAGCCCATTCAAAGCAATTTATTTGGTCTTTCACGACTGTACATGGCCAAAAGCAGTGGGAAGCTTGGATCTAACTTAAGAGGTGCAGGTTATGCTGCATAGAGTGAATTTATCTAAATATGCAATGCAATGAAAAGCATTTGTAGACTATTCTGAAATAAAATTACTCCACTGGCACTATAGGAGAAAACTGTTTTTATTTTAAACTATATAGTATGCTCCTTTGGAGGATCATTTCCCAAACTGCAATTGCAAGAAGATATATAAACTGAAGTAAACGTGTCAGATGAAATTACGAAACAAAACAAAACAAACAAACAAACAAAAATGGAATAGAAAGAAAGGAAAAGTTAGGTTAGACATATCCACCAGTTTACCAAATACACTT
This sequence comes from Ceryle rudis, assembly GCA_033439905.1. NCBI lineage: Eukaryota > Metazoa > Chordata > Aves > Coraciiformes > Cerylidae > Ceryle > Ceryle rudis. The sequence goes on from JAAGNO010011247.1 coordinate 7,066, forward strand.
AAACAGGAATGGAGATTTCAGGGGGTTAACAATGAGAATAGATAAAAGACAACATTTACTAACATACAGAGTTATGAACTTGAGGAGCTGGTCAAAATGCCCTAGCTGGAGCTGACAACCTTCTGGCTTACATGCTGCATGACATAACCTGTCTTCCAACACTTGGAGAAATTAGTTTTAGTCCCTGCTGTGTAAGGTGCACACCTGCCTGTTTGTGTGCAGATGTATGGATTCTGATATGAGGTCTGCTGAAATTTGTAAGAATACTCTTGGTCATCTCAGTGGAGCATTGGATCAGTATGTAACCAAGAGGGATTTAGACTCTGTTAGTATTATACACTGGCTTAATGCAAATTTGTATATTTCTACAGTGAGCAGTCAACACAAACCCTCTCAAATATATTTATCAAGTCATATCTTTCCTATGACATTAATGCTTTCATATTAGTTGTGTTTCATTTTATTGCTGATGCCTTTTTCTTCTGTATGACTCAAACTAAGAAACTAACTGCCATGCTGGTAATAAGCTCACAGTCAGAGACACCCCGTTACCACACTGTCCTGATGGATCAGGGCAGCTCTGCCCCCCATACAGTACTTATGGAAGAAGACTAATGAAGCACACCTGCATCCTTTCTTCTTTCATGAGAAGAAAATATCCATCTAGCTTTTCAAGATGTAGGTGTTAATCTTTATGGAAGTCTTATTACAATGAGTTGGCAAAGATGTTATTATTGGTCGCATGAATATTACAAGACAGAAGTCTAAACAAAATTGAACATTTTGATTTTTAAACCAGGATTGCAGTTCCTTTTTAGTGATTATGATTCCTGGCACAAAGTGCTCCAAACACTATATCAGCACATTTTTCCTTTCCTTTCATTTATTAAAGCATCTAAATGAGATTTCATCATCCATGCATAGGGTAACCACAATCTTAAGATAGCACTTAGAAAATAGTCTTTGTTAAATTAAAACCTCTTGAGCTTCACTCTATATTCCAGCTGTCATTAGAGAGATTAGAGTGTACCTTTTCTTTGCCTTGTTTGTTTTAAATATTCGGGATTCAAAAACATATAAAAAGTAAGATTTATTCTAGCAAAACTAATGCATAGTGTTGTTTGAGGAAGACAATGAAAATCTCTCTGTGTGCTGCCACTGATACATTAATCCAAATTTGGAAGTATCCCATGTGTTTATTTCAGCCATCAGAAGCCATCTTAGTTTCTATGAACAGTTAAAGTTCACTTTTTATCTAGCTTTTTATTTTCCTTTTTTGGGGGGATGCAAGATGAGAGCTTAGCCATACATTCAGACATGGAAGACACTGGATGTAGTCACTGATGTGAGCAGTGCAGCAACCAAGAACAGTGTGTCAGTGTCATGATGGAGAGATGATCTTATCCCAGCCTGGTCCCTGTACTTCAGGACACCACCTGTACTTCCTCCTCTGAGGCACCACTCACATGTTTTGTTCTGACATCAGATTGCCCAGACCAAGCTTGTGGGCAGCCTGTGCCACCCCACAGAGGTGGCTGCATGAGTTTGCAGGGAGATTGGATATCCCTGCACCTGCCTTTGGACACCTCAACTTCACAGTCTCCTTTCAAACCATCCAGGAGGAGACAGTGTCCTGGGACACCTCTGGCTTTCAAGCACAGAGCACACACATCCCTCAGTGTCAATTTTTCTGGGCTACCACTACAGGAAAACAGCTGTGCACAAATCCTTAAAGAGTTCATGTGTGTTCTCATGTTCAAGGAAACCACCCAATTTCTCCTGTTCATTCAGTATTATCAGCATGGTATTCATTTCCCTCAACTCACCAGTGCTGCTCTTCCATTTGGAAGCTGCACTTGCCCCCACTGTGTGCTTTTATGAGTCCTTTCAGACTCTCTGGGTCCCCCTGCATCCTTGTTCCCTTCACAGGTGCTGCAAGCTTGCAGCTCTGCACCCCCCCACTCCCTTTCTAACGGTGTCGGCAAGGCAGGCACCCTGCGTGTCCACACACTGGCAGAGACACAAAGTCCAGGTACCCTCTGCAGGGGCATATACTGCAGCAAAAGTCTGGCCACCAAACCAGAAAGACCCTAAAGATGCTGAAGTTCATGCTACCATGGGGATGTGAGGAAAAACTGTAAAGGAGCTTAAAGAATGAAGGGAAAACTGTCAGACAGAAAGGGAAAAAGAGCAAAGAAAACATTGAGAATCTATGCATAAGGATAGGTCTGAGAGTAATGAGGAACAAAATATTATGGAAGAGAAAGTTAAGAAAAGATTAAGCTGAAAGAGGTGAAGGAATGTATATGAAAAAAATAAAAAAAAAAAAGACCAGAAAGAAAGGAAGACAGTAATGCTCAGTGAAACAAGTTGTAAGGAGCAGCTATTTTAGGCAGTGGAAGAATTCATTCAAGGTCAATAGTCATATCCCCAGGCAGAATAAATCAGCACTGGATGAGAACTTTATACTACAGCTACCCAGGCAATGCCACACCACTTATGCAACAACGACTCTCTGAGATCTCCTTGTTGTACAGACAATGCAAAGAAGGGACATGCATACACAATATGCAGCATTCCATTATTATCAAATTATACAATCAGAACAGCCACCTGAACAAGGACTCAAACAAAACAAGCGATGAGGTTTGTAAAAAACGGTCTTATAAGAGTAGAGCATGTTGTAAACAGCCAGACTTGGGACAGCTAATGCTAAAAAGTTCTGGAAAATTGTTTACATGGTCATTTTAGGCCACACATAAGTGTAGAGGCTGAGGTCACACCCACAACTCCCCACCATCTATCCAACATCCCCCATAGTAATCTCCAAAGCGTGGCAGAAGAGAACAATGTCTGAAAAGGAGGAAGACTCTGTTAACTTGTGGTGGGGAGAGGGAACTTAGAGACAAGCTTTAGAGACATTTGGGTTACGCTCAGAGGGAGTTCTGTTAAAAGGGGACAGGCACCAGAAAATGGATTATATCAACAGATTGAAGTTCAAGTTGACATAACTGCCCCTAAGCATGTCGGGGATAAGTAGCTCCCACACCATCAGCTTCCAGCACTGGGTACAAGCACCATAGCCCACAGTATGGAGTTCTGATAAAAATCCTGTTCAATACCTGAAATAGAAGAAGATATTTAAAGGTCTTCTGTGGAGAAGAATTTTGTCAATTTTGTATCTTGTATGCATTATTGCAAAAAAAAAAATAAATCAAATTATAAAAAAAAAACATTACAGAGCTGCAGTGGTTAGTGAGCCACAGCTAGCAGAACAAGGTGCAGCCAGGAGCAGAGCAAGGAGATATTGTCTTTGTTCCCTACAAAACTTGACAAACACCTGAAAAATGATTCCTTATAAACTACCTTGAAACCTGTCCTTTTTTTGCTATCAGTCAAGTCCTGGAAGAAGTGTTACACAAATTCATATAGTGCAGTATTAGGAGCAGACATTTGGCAGAATAAATTCATCCATAGTTTTCTTCTGAGCCTCAGTTTTAAGCATCTGGTTCTGGTCTTGAGGACAATGCCCTAAAATATAGTTAGTCTGTGTATACAAAAAAAGAAAAATAAAACTGCCTACCTCTAAAGTGATACACTGAAGAGGATGTTAGGTGAAAGGAATCTCAGAGGGAGGTTTGACTTTAGTTTTTTAGTAGTAAAAGCATAAAACATTTTTGTCATAAGTGTTATATCTCATTGCACCTGTGTATTCTTATTCTGAGTTTTTACTAATAAGAATGATAAATTGCAAATCATTTTTTACTCTAGAGATATTTCAAAAAATAACTGACATTTAAAATCTGCATGCTTAGCAGGTCATTAATTACTTCATTTAAGAGTTGACAGGTCTCATGTCATGCTATAGGCTGTTTTTCAAACTGTCACACCCACGCTCTGCCTAAAAGCTGTTGAGTATAAGCGTCATCATTTATAATGCAAAAAGGGTATCATTGATTATGTCCTGATTATTCATCATAATGCTTTCTTTCATGTGTACTTAATCATTGTGGTTTCTTGGAATATGCAAACCTTTCAGGCAAATCTTTCTACAGAGAAATCCAAACAACACTCTGAACTGACACCAGCTGGGTAAATAGGGCTCAGGACTTTGGGAACAATGCAGTGGCACAAACCCCACCTACAGACGAAGGAAGCTGGCTTTGGGAGGGGGGTGATCAGGAAGGAAGGACACATGAGGTCTGCAGATCTGAGGTCCCATTTCCACTGTTGAAGCAATGCATGGCCCAGGGACTAGGTTTGCTGTGATCACCTTCAGGATGACCATGGTAAATAGCACCCTTTTACACAGGTAGACACCATAGATGAACCAACAAGATCAAAAAAAATGTCACAGTGAGATCAGGTAATGATTTCCACTGAAAAAATTACTTCATCCCATCTATTAGCATGTGGTTTTCTAAGAAAAGCTAGTGATGCAAAGTCCATACACACTTGGTATCCAAAGTAAAAGGAATATCCATTAGCAGCTGTCTCAAAGATCACAATGCTCCCCTCCTGGGGAGCCCTAGAAGGTTTCTTTAACAGAGAAGGTTTACCGGTGTGAGCATTTCCAGTAGTCACAGAGACATATGCTAAAAGAGAAACTATCATCTATAACTTTACCAATCAAGACAAATATAAATGCTAAGTAAAAGCACCTGACCTAATTAACCAATAAATTGAAACTACCTGGTGTAGTTTTAACAAATAAATTTAAAAAAAAAAAAAAATACAACCAAAAAAAAAAACCCACAACCAAATGACTGTGGAGCTTTGTTGCTATATATTTGGGGTTTTAATTCCACTACTGAGTGCAATAATGGTCAACATCTTCCTAGAATCCTGTGGAGATACTCAAGTTCTTGGTGCTGTTGCAGCTATCAGCATTGTACTTGTGCAAGTACAGACCTGATGCGTTGGATCACCCATGTTCCCTCTGTGTGGACATGCCCTATGCCAAGGATAGGGGACTCTCCACAGGCTGGACCTGCTGGCCAGCATCATGGGCCATGCCCACTACTTTGGACTTACACTCATCCCAGAACACCAAGCACCAGAACAAAGCAGGAAACTTGCCTCAGAAATGGGATCCACTGTTTTTGGAACTCTAGCTTTACTCCTGTGAAAGTGTTTTCAAAAGGAAGCTCAAACTTTAAAATTTTATCAGTTGGAGAAGATCCCTGCAGTCCTGAGTGCTTTTAGCCTTGAAGGAAGGGGCCTGAGGAGCCAATTTTTCTTAATCTAAAAAAAAGGGAACTAGAGCATCTCAGAGCCTCTCTAAACATCGGCAATGCTTCAGCTGATGGAGAGGAAATTATGCCCAGAGGAGCTGTATTTCTCCTCTTAAAAAAACCTCTTGCTTTTCACATTTGTTAGCATGAAGCTCTGGATATTTGGCAGATGCATAACAATGTTATTTTAAATGTTATTTTAAAGACAGAACAGCATCTTGTGGGAATATCACTACCCAACGCTAGTCAGAGCAGGAGGGAAAGATTTGCCTTTTCATTACTTATGACCTAGGCACGAATGAGCCTTGGTTCTGTCTTCTAATCTTGCCAGACAATAGTCAAATAAGGGGCAGATATAACCTCAATGGGATGAGGGGCTGGAGAGATGCAGTTGTGGGCACAGGAGGAGGAAGACACCTGCCTCTTCAGACCCTGGCTACAGCCATAGACACCCAAATCACAGATGATTCCCTCTGGTGCAGGAGGCAAGGAGGGAATTGATCCTACAGGTATCTTTGTTGCTTCAGGCAGGCCCAAAAAGGCAATACCTCAAAGGGCAGTACAAGGAAATGTATATACCTTTAAAATCTTCTGAAGCATCTGCCACATCATTATCAAAAAAAAATAATTAAATGGCATAGTTTAAATTATCTCCCTATTCTTTATTTCTCCTAAAGTAGCCACAGCCTTAGTCAGGAGTCAGAGCTCTTCTGTGCTGAACTATGAGGGCTAAAAGAAGTTTCTGGTGGGCTTCTCAAGATAAGGTGCATACAATTTTATTCCTGAAGATCTTAACTAAACATTTTGAGCTGACTAATAAATTAGATAAGTCTACACCAAAGCTCCAGAACACGTCACTCAGAGCTGAACTTGAACAGGGAAAGATGCAACAATCTAAAAAATAGGCTGCGGCCCCTTTCTTTATGTAAATTGTAATTGATAATTCCTTCTCCAAACTCCCACACAATTAGTGATGAGTCTGAAGGCCAGATTTTTCAGTTACAGAAAGCTTTCCCCAGGCCACCCTGTAGACCACTTCCCTTAATATTAATGGATTTCTATATAAAATGGAGCTTGCAAAAATGTGAATTCCCTATTTGAATAAAACCTACCTATGGGAAGAAGTATGCATCCACAATACATATATATCTTTCTATGGGTAATTCTTCAGTCCTCAGAGGATGGGACAATAAAGTTTTCCAGTTTTACAGAAGAAAACTGAGACCTACAAATATTAAAACGTTGCCCACATCCATGGAGAAAAATCAGGGGGCTGAACACACACTACACAGTTTCCTACCTGATCAGCTTCCTCCCTTGCAAAATGCAGTCCTGAGGACAAGGCGACAAGGGGAAGATATTAAGGGGTCTATAAAGCATGCAGGCTAAAAAATCACCACCTTTAAACACTGAATTGCTAAGATTAAAATGGAGAACAGCATCACAGTTCATACTGGTAGAAAAAGTAACACTGATAACATTATCTATAAGGTTAATTAATGCATAATCGTTCCTTGGAAACCTTTTTCTTTTGTTCCAAAACAGGTTGTTTGCCAAGCAAACGCCAATAGACGTGTGAACCACCTACAGCAAATGTTCATACAATGAAAGTTTCAGAAGTGACTGGTGACATTTGCTCAGGTATTATTTGCAGCCACCTGCTCTGAGTTTACAAAGCGGGCGGGCAGCCGTCCTATCTTTTGTATTTCCAGCTTTTGTTGCTGAGCTACCACAATTCATTCTCAACAGTGAAAATAAACCTGGCCACTTTCTTCTTCCTGAACCTCAGGGCTTCCGTGTACCCCAGCCACAAGAGGGGACTCCCTTCCTTCGACCTATTTCATGTGGCCAGGCAGAAGCTGGATTTTTAAATCCACAGTAGCATATTGTGGTCTAGGATTTTGATTTTTGATCTGTGTGGATTTTGATTTTTAAGTGTTCACAAGCCTTTCTCTTGTACTAGGACTCAAACATGCTCAGTACTGTACAATCTTAGCACACAAAATCCTTCCATGTTCTGAAAAGTTTACAGCTGAAGTACAAAACAGGAGACCTGCAGGCAAGAAACACAAGGAAACAAGCAATTACTTGTAAGCAGCAAGGCAAAGGAGCGGCAGTGAGGTGGCTCAGCAGATATAGGCTTCTCATCTTGTGTGCAGTCACCTTCAGGTTAACAGATGAAGACCTATTAATGCCAGGGTAAGGTACTGAAGTTGTTACTGAGTATCTCTGGAACTTTTTGGTTTTCACTTGGTGGGGGAGAATTTTGGTGATGTTTGAATGGACAAGGAATTGGCTCCATATCAATGTGCAGATTATAAACTGAATGACAGGCAAAATGATGCTATTCTATGCTTGCAGTCATGCTAGCTGACAGTTAAACAGCCATGAGATTGCCAAGGGGCAGCAAGATTTTTCCTTGGACAGAGGTGTTGACCTGGATTTGAAAAGCATACCTCTGAGTCATCAGCACGAAGATTAATTTTTTGTTTACAAGTGAGATTATCCTGTGAGAACATGCAGAATATCATAAGGGTGCTATCCAGAAGGACCTCGACAAGCTTGAGAAGCAGCTTCATGCAAACCTCATGAAATTCAACAAGGCCAAGTGTAAGGTCCTGCATATGGGTCAGGGCAATCACAAGCACAAATACAAGCTTAGTAGAGAATGGATTGAGAGTATACCTGTGGAGAAGAATCTGGGGATGTTGGTTGATGAGAAGCTCATCATGACCTGGCAAACCACAGGATCATAGAATGGTTTGGGTTGGATTCTCCTCCTCTACTCCACTCTTGACACCCCACCTGGAGTGCTACATTCATTCAGCTCTGAGGCCCCCAACAGAATAATCACAGAGTCATGGAATCTCAGAATGGTAGGGATTGGAAGATCTCTGGAAATCATCAAGTCCAACTCCTGCTACCAAAGCAGGTTCAACTAGGCCATGTTTAAAAGGAATACATGCAGGTGAGTTTTGCAAGTCTCCTAAGAAGGAGACTCCAGAGCCTCTCTGGGCAGCCTGTTCCAGGGCTCCATCACCCTCAAAGACAAGAAGTTTCTCCTTACAGTTAAGTGGAATCTTCTGTGTTCCAGTTTGTGCCCATTTCCTGTCACTGGCCACCACTGAAGAGTCTGTCCCCATCCTCTTGACTCCTGCCCTTTAGATATTTATAAACATTTATAAGATTCCCTCTCAGTCTTCTCTTCTCCAGGATAAACAGCCCCAGGTCTGTCAGCCTTTCCTCATGAGAAAGATGTTTCAGTCCTCTAATCATCTTCTAACCCTCCATTGGACTCTCTGCAGTAGATCCCTGTCTCTCTTGAACTGGGGAGCCCAGAGCTGGACACAGTACTCCACATGTGGTCTCACTAGGGCAGAGTGGAGGGGGAGGAGAACTTCCCTTGACCTGCTGGACACAGTCTTCTTAGCACACTCCAACTGGCCTTCTTGTCTACAAGGCCACATTGCTGTTCCATGGATAACTCACTTTCCACCAGGACTCACAGGTCCTTTTCCACAGAGATGCTTTCCAGCAGGTCAACCCCTAACCTGTACTGGTGCATGGTGTTATTCCTTCCTAGGGTGCAGGACTCTATACTTGCCCTTAAGAAGGACATTGGACCTGTTGGAGCAAGTCCAGAGGAGGGCCACAGAGCTATCAGAGGGCTAGAAGAAAGAACAGGCTGAGAGAATTGGGGTTGTTCACCCTGGAGAAGAGAAGGTTCTGAGTAGACCTTATAGTAGCCTTCCAGTACCTAAAGAGGGCCTACAAGAAAGCTGAAGAGGGACATTTTAAAAGGGCATGTAGTGACAGGACAAGTGGTAACAGCTTTAAACTAAAAGAGGTAGAGATTAGATAGAAGGAAGAAATTCTTCACTCTGAGAGTGATTACACACTGGAACAGGTTGCCCAGAGAGGCTGTGGATGCCCCATCCCTGGAAGTGTTCAAGGTCAGGTTGAATGGGGCTTTGAGCAATGTGGCTTAGTGGGAGGTGCCTCTGGAGACTTTCAAAAGCCACCTGGATTTGTTTCTGTGTGATCTACTCTAAGCAATCCTGCTCTGGAAGGGGGGTTGGACTAGATGATCTCAAGAGGTCACTTCCAACCCCTACCATTCAGTGATTCTGTGATTCTGTGACCCTGCCCATGGCAGGGGGGTTGGAATTAGGTGATCTTTGAAGGTGCCTTCCAACCTGAACCACTCTGTGATTCTATAGTTTCACAGACTGAGGAGGGTTATTTGTGGGCTAGGAGTCTAATGTTCAAAGTGAGTAAAATTATAAAATTTGCTTATAGGGGTACATCCAGCTCAAAGAAAAGTTCAGCAGAACAGCAGTAGCTATATTTCTTAACCCTGCCACTTATTTGACTCATGATCTGTTTGAGCTAATTCTTTATCATGTTTTATATTGCAGCAGGTACAGAAAATTCATATGATGCAAAAGGGACAATGTATTTGTTTTGGAAAGTGCTGTGGTAAATTCCACATTTAGCATTGCAATAAAAAGAAACAAATAAACAAAAGAAAACAAAAGAAAACAAAAGAAAACAAAAACAAAACAAAAAAAAAAAGTACACCATCCTTTTAAGTGAATAGCTAATGACTCATGGTATGAACTCATTCTTGGTGTTGGTCATCTTCCCTGTCACCTGCTGCCATTTTCCTCAGCACTGGGACATACAGCTCTCCATCACTGCATTGGAAAGGAGGAGGCTATTGGCATGTCATATCCAGGGAGCACATTTATCAGCCAGGGTAGCAGCTCTTCCATGTGCCTGATAGCACAGGACACGAGCAACCCCACATTGCAGGAAACCACAATATGTCATCAAAGATCTTATCATCAAGGAGTTATTTGCTCTTCAGAGTGGAAGTGCAGTTATCTTCAAATATTCAAGAGGCGTGTTGCCCACATCCTTTCAGAATGAGTGAAAACAGATGGAAACCTCAACAAGGGAAGAGGCCAGAGTGGTTTTTTCTCATCCAGATGCACACGTTCAGCATGGTGCTTTGACGGCATTAAACAGTGAGTGGGCCACATGAGTGGCTGCTACTACTTCAAGAGATAAGATTTTTTTTTTACCTCAGGCTGAAGAAGTTCAGATGTTAAGGTCTCAAGGTCGGTGCTACAGTGCTTCCAATGACACCCTGAAAAGCACAGCATTTTCTCTTCGCAGAAAGAATGGACCCTGCAGAAAATGGCACCAGAACCCTTGTAGGTGCTAAAAAACCTAGTTAAGATCCACACCTTACACATCTCCAGGTCTGTTGCATGTATTTGTCCCATTCCTGTTGCATTCTGCATGTAGCATAAGAGTTGATTGGCTCGAGAGACTAGGAGGTTCAAAATATCCAATGTCTAAGCAGAACTAAGACAAATGAAACTGGATCATAACTCTTTATTACTGGGCAGAGGTCTGTCTCTCACCATTCAGTGGTACAAAATCAGAAAACAGTAAAATAGTATTTGTTCCACTGAGTTATAAACTTTCATACAGAATTGCTATGTAGCATCCAACTGAAACATAAAACTGCATTGTGAACTAACACTGTGGACTGAGCGCTGCTTAGCTACCAGGTGAACCTAGGGAATCCCCAAATCACAGAATCACAGAATGTTCAGGGTTGGAAGGGACCTCGAAAGATCATCTAGTCCAACCCCCTGCCAGAGCAGGATCACCTAGAGCAGGTCACACAGGAACACGTCCAGACGGGTTTTGAATGTCTCCAGAGAAGGAGACTCCACAACCTCCCTGGGCATCCTGTTCCAGGCTCTGTCATTCTCACAGTGAAAGTTTCTCTTTATGTTTACAAGGAACCTCCTATGTTCCAGTTTGCACCCTTTAAAATGTAATGTTCTTCCTCATCTCCCACAGATGACACTAACTAATGGCTTCTAGGCAGATATTTTACAGCTTTCTTGACCAGCTGGTTTGAACAAGGTTGTCCTAAGGCCTTCATAAGAGATCTCAAATTCACAGCCAGCTTCAATCATTCCATTCTTTACTGAAAGTGTTGTCAGGCATTGGAACAGCCTGCCCAGGAAGGTGGCGGAGTCACCATCTTTGAAGGTCTTTAAGAGCTGGGTAGATGTGCTTAGGGACATTGTTTAGTGGTTTTGATAGGGCTGGGAATAAGGTTGGACTTGATGATCTTGAAGGTCTCT
>JAAGNO010011247.1:30339-54993 GCA_033439905.1 Ceryle rudis
CACATCTACACTGTCTTTGTGAATGCTGTTTGTTGTGTGCTCAAAGCCTGGCTCTCTGACCATTCACACCATTTTAGCCTTGCAGCATATTCAAAGGGGTGATCATGACAGTGCCCCATTTGAAATGCCAGAGGAAATCTGGGGACTGGTCATTGTTTTCTGTTTCCTCCAGTACACATTCCTTACCTCACTCAACAGCTCCACACCCAAGAGCATCCCATCCAGAGCAGCTCACACCCTCCAACTCCTATTCCATACAGCAGGGCAGCCCCACCAGTGAGTGACAGTGGGAGAGGCTGACTACACTGCCATACAAGAAGCCTGACATGAGACATTTCCCATCTGGCAAGAACGAGGGATCCACCTCCATCTGTACATGACAGCATGTAGCAGAGAGACACCTAGATAGACCAGCACAACCAGAAGGCCACCTCTATCACTGCAGCTCTGGCAGAAACAGCATTCTTTCTCCCCTGTCCTTCAGCCTAGGGGGTCCTGCTCTAACACTGCAGAAAAAATGCCAAAACAGGGTTACACAGACAAGTAAACCAAATAGCCCTGCTCTAACAAGATAGGATGAAGCTAGGATATCTCCGGCTAGCCACAGCATGGCACACACAGACATACACATACATACTTGCCTGATGCTATAAAATTTTCTCAAGGTTACTGTCCAGACTGTATGTTTACCCCTTCCACCTTCCCACCTCCTTCCCACTTTGCACAGAAATGACCACCACGCCATTTCTGATGGAGCAGCAGGACTGTTCAGTTATCTACATGAACTTACAGACAGAAAAAAAAAATTAAAAAATAAAGAGTTGTATGTACTCTTTATAAGTGTACAAAACGTTCCCTCTCCAGTGGAACCACTCTGCCTTTCCTGTTTCAGCCCACTTTCCCCTGCCACCTCTACAGCCCAGCCCACACTGCACTCCTAGCAGACCTTTAGGATTCTCCCATGACTTACATAGTGTTTTCCCACTCCTGGGCCAGGGACTGGCTAGCCCAGTGTCAAAGTACTTATCAGAAACAGCTCAGGGCAGCATGAGTCATTTTGGGATGGCATAGTCCTGTCTAATCTCTTGCCAAGATCCTCTTCAGGCCAGTCCACCCACACCAAGCATCTCTGTCCAGACAAAGTTCATCTCATGGGAAATATACACAAATTCACTGGCAATTTCTTGCTGCAAAGAGGACTGGCTTCTTACAGATAGAAATACAGATAGGTTCTGGATACCAGACCAGGCAGAGTGGTACAGACAGGCATGGCACCAGCCTCATGCTGAGAATGTCCCTCTGTCCTGTCCATAGTCATCATTGTCTGCCAAGGGTCAAAAGAGCCAAACTGACACTGCCAGATCCTTCCAGAGCAGCCCCAGCAGGAGGGAGGTTCTAAAATAGCACATCTAATGCCTTTTGGATGTATCTGCATGGGATACAGTGCTCAGCTAACAATTTTTCCAGCCCAGCTCGCTAGTGGAGAGGTAAAGTACTGGACATAGCTGGCCCTGCCAGGCTTGTAACAAGTCCAGGTGTATGTAAAGAGGAAAAACTTTCTTACATTAAATGTGCACTGCAAGTACCTGCCTCCTGCCCCACACAGGGTGGTACTATAGAGCCTAGACCACTTCAGTGCTCTCAAGATTGGCATGGCACAGTATGGTCCAGCACAGGATGCAGGGGAAAAGCTAAGGAACAAGAAAGAGGGCTTCAGGAGAAAACAGTAGCTTTGCAAGCAGCAGATCCCTCCAGTCCTGTTTTTAGCTGTACAGCAAGTGGGACAATCTGAAGAGGGAGAGTCTAAAGACACACAGAGTAGATGCACACTTGGTGTTTCAGAAAGTCCTGGGAAACCGAGCAAGGTTACAACACTCATCAAAAGTAATAAGCAGACACAAATCATAAAAATTGGCAGAGAAGAAATCCCTAGCAAAGGAAACAGTCAAACATCAGCTTATTGCTATTAAGACACTACAGAACTGACATAAGGGAGAGTCCACAAAGTCACACTACATAGAGGGAATGTTTCAATCAGAGTTCAGTCTGCCACATCAAAGGACGTTATTGAAAGATGTCTGTTGAAAGATGAATCAGGCCCCTAATCTCTGAAGAAAAAACACAAACAGTTCTCCGTTGCAACCCCACTGGCTAAACCATTAGGGTCAAGTTAATGTGACAAAGATGATTTGAATTATTAGTTATGTCTCAGTTGATAGGTTCAGGAAAGAATGACACTATTGAACTTGAGAGAGGAGCAACTCCAACAAAGTTAAAATAACACTGAGAAAAGATAAAAGACTACAAAACTTCAAGTTCTACTTGAAACCACCAGAAAGAAAGCTACATTTTCAACTACTTATCTAACATCAACCGTAGCGTTTAATTAAAGACAACACTTTTTACCACTAAAATGATAAACTAGTAGTATAATTGCATGTGGATAGACTGTAAAGTCTTAATTTTCTGTAGTACAGTTCCACCATCTAGTGGACAACTCAGGGATTGCGTTAGTTTTACACAATTTGGGGTTCATCGCGTATCTTTGCCTTTCCACTGAATATAGCTCATTGCAGTGCTTTCTAAAACGTAATTCTGGAATGACAGATATCCACTAAAACATTCAGTGGAATGAACAGGAAACGTTTGTTTGTTTTCTTTCCATTCAATCCTGCAGCAGGCTGATGCCACCTAAGCTTTGTTAGATAGGGATAAAATCAGTTCTCTTAGTTGGGTGCAGTCACTGAGCTGCAATTTCCCTGCTTTTGTACTGAAATGATAAAAATGAGGAATTTCACATGGTTCAGATTCAACTGCTGGTCCAAACTGAGGGAAAATCTGTAAATCTTGTAACAACATTAGATCATATTTATTGTGTAAAGAAACCTATAAAGTGCTTCTGGGGTAATTTCCCTCTGTCCTAGAGTTCATTATCTTCATCACTAGTCACTGATGGGTTGAGTGCAAGCAAACACTCCCAATTATGCCAAAGTGTGGCATTTTTAAAGGGGTATTCTTTGCCTTCTAGGTGAGGAATGGCTATACACCCTCAGAGACATCATTTTTAAGAGCTCTTGCTTTGGGAATGTCATCTTTGAAATGTTTTCATAATGCAGCTAAAAGCTTTAATTATCATGGTATGAGAGTTGATACTCCCTTATCTTTTCCTGAAATAGACAGGTCTAAAGGCACTTAGCAATGATGGATGATCTCCACACATTACAACTGAAGAAAACTGTAAACTAGAAGCCACCCTCTATAGAAGATCAAAGAAAATTCATGATGTATTTACATAAATTGACACAGGAAAGATACTGTCATGAGGTTTCACATTTACCATTTTTCAGTGACTTCAGATGTCACTAAATCTTCAAAAAAAGATCTTCAAAAAACTTCTCTCAAAAGAAAAAAAAAAAAGAAAAAGAAAAGAAATCAAGCTGTGCTATTTGTGTCTTACACTGTTACCACAAGAAATGGAAGCATCCCCTCATTACACCTATCTAAACCCAGTGTCTTCATGGCAGTCACAAAATGCACTCCTACTTTGACTCTCCAAGCAATACTGCACAAGCCAGAAGAGAAAATCACTGCCATGGTGTATACCAGCCATGGTGTATACCAGGTTTGTATCACTAATGGTAAAAAGCTGGGGTTTATTGCTACAGTTGTTGAGATTTGCAGATATGATCTGAAATTTATACAAAGGGGAAATGCAGCCTTTCCACACTAAGATCACAGCTAAATGTCTTCTAACAGCCAAAGATGTTAACAGCATTGTCACTAAAGCTGTGATTAAGATGTTTGCAGCAAAAAGGGGCTCCAGTTAGAGGCTGAGAGTAAGCACCTTCACTCTTTGAAAACCTGATTTCGTGTTCTGTAAGACAGCTGGAGAGCATGCCCAGTGCAGTTACTTCTTCTGGCACCCTAGCTCTTAGCTCAGCTTAGGATGCCCTGTCTTGCACATAGTTCACATTTGATTCAAAAAAATAACTAAGCTTTTCCTGACTAGGCATATATATGTACGTAAATGCTGAATCATGACCTGTGTTATGGTGGCTTATTCCTGTTAAAAACCCATTACTATTGACATGTGTTACAAAAGCACTAGTTCCAGTTTCATAGCTTATTCAGACAGGGTTTTGCCTTTGACATTAAACACACATGGCTCTATTCAGAACACTTGCTACAGTGCCTAAGGTAAAGCTGGGGGTTTAGTGCTGTGCTTACATGCAAGAGGGACAGACAATCAATTCATACTCTGCCTGCTCTCCTGTGCTGCCAGATCCCCTTCCTACGCTCCCTGGAGGGTGTGTAGAAGTTGCAGAAGTAGAGCTCATACTCAAACCAGCTGGTACAAAAGTGTCATCTAAAATGCAAACTGAAGCAAATAAACTTCTGTCAAATTAGTATCCATCTTGCAAGACACATCATAGAGAAGTTGTTCTTAAAATAACCATCACCAGGAAAAAAAAAAAATAAAATGAGAAAAAAGCAAACAACAACAAAACTGAGAACAAAAAATGAAACATCCTTATCTTTAACTCTGGTACCATCTCATTATAGAATTTTAAACTGAGAAACACACCTGCTTTTATAGAATGAAAAACTTTTAATAAAAAGAAAGTAAGAGGTCAAAACAGTTCAAAAACAGCCACTCGCTGAGGAGACCAGCTCCACTGCAGCTCAGGCCGCACTGGGGAAAGGGAATCATGGCAAAAAGGGCCAGCAAGCGGCTCTTTTTGGGGCCTTTCGAAGCCAGGAGAGCAGCTCGGCTGTGCCAGGGGCCTGTAGCTCTTGGGCAGGCTGCTGACATAGCGTGGGTGGATCAACACCACCGGCGACAGATCTGAACGAGGTGTAAACACGCTGTCACCTGCCTCACCTGCCAGGACCATCCCCTGTGAGGAGCGTTACCCAGGGAGACCCTCAGGGTGGTGCAGTTTGAGAAGAAGCACAGGAAGGCAGGGTCTGGAGAGCTCTGCCAGTGCAAGAGGTAAATCCAGTTGGTGGTAACTGGTCCCCACCCTGGCTAAAAGGGAACTCAACTAGGGATCAGCCCTCTCCTAGAAGAGGACCTGGCCATGGTTACCACTCAACCAAAAGCCATTGCCAGAATGAATATGGGGATCTACACCGAGCTCCCGCACAGAAGTGCAGCCATGCAGGTGTCCGGCTGTGGGAAGGACAGCAGGGACATCACCTGTCTGCAGTGTGAACAGGTGAATGATCTGTTCAGCCTGGTGGCAGAGGTGGAAGCGTGATTGGAAAGGTTAAGGAGTATCAGGGAGTGTGAGAGAGAGAGACTGAAGGAGCCCCACTCTGGGGAAAAGGCAACAAATACAGGATCTTCAAAAAGCAGAGGATCCCCTCCCCTCTTAGCAGAGCCCCAAGTTGTTTGCGTGCCTGGTAACCACCAACAGTTGTGCCTTACATGTATATGCGCTCTGCACCCACGTCAACTTCTGTACCCATGTTCCTTAGTAACAACAAGGGATTTTTCTAACGACATTCTGTGAGTTTTGAACATGACATCTTCAAGCTTCCTTTGGATGTACTTCTTGCACGGTGAATGCTCAGTCACCATCCATCTTCATGTTATCTGTGACTTCTGTAGACCTTTTTGCAGACCTCATCAAAACGAATGGGCAACAATCACAGGTTTGTCATCTCAGCCCTGCTTATCTCTGCTGTAGCCAGCTTCAGAGGTACAGAAAGACCCCTGTGAGAGCTGATGAAAATTGGCCTCAGCAAGGTTAGTAGACACCACATTCCAAATCCAGACGGTCATCTCATCCCAGGAGGTACTTCAGAATAGGACTGACTAAAGTGAAAAATATGGTGCCAAGTGACTTACAGGGGTTAAACCCACAGCTTAGCCAAATTCAAATGTAAGTTGACCCAAAGGATGTAACAGATGTGCTTCTAGCTCCAGAAAGCACTTCAGTTGCTCTCTCAACCCATGAACCCTGCCCTCTGCACTGAAATGTAAAGTAACCACATGCTGTCAGCATCTTCATATGAACAACACAGAAGCCCGAGAGAACAAAAGAGTCTCAGTGCGTGTTCCAGTCTCAGTGCATGTCCAGTTAGAGTAAACAAGGCAGAAAACAACCATTTTCAGAATTTCCCAACTCTAGGAAGAGGTTATGAAGATGGCATCTCAAAACCAAGAACATCCGGTTTTGAAAACTGAGTAGCAGCAAACAGTTCCAGGTTTGTTTCCCCTGGTCTTTTGAACCTAAATTAATATATCCTTCCAGGTAAGGAAGAGCCCTTTTCAGAACTCCAGGTATCAAGATGTTTCCTGTCCAAAACAGAGGCAGTGAAAAAACCCAAACAAACCTGCAGGGAAACCCCCTGAAACCCTCAAAGACAAGCAAGTTTGCACAATAACATTCTTGCTCACACAGTACCAAAGAAAGTCTGAAAGTGCATTTGACTTTGAATAGAGTTTTCACCTGTTGCATTTTTTCCTTAAATTATATCACTATCCAGAATGACTTTACTGCTGTCTGGAGACAAATAAATTGTATTTATTTCAAAAATAGAGAAGTCTTGTAGAAAATGAAGCAATATATTTACAAAAATGAACGCTTCTTAAAAACACAGTTCTTAAAACATGCTAAAAAAAGTAATAAAAAAAAAATCTATGAAATGCAATTCCCCACAAAATGGAAAATAATCACAACATGACCACAATTATAAATGAAGTTTATACGGTTTAAATAAGGGTCCTTCCATGAAATGCCCTTTGAAGAAGTCTCTCACCTTTCTGAACAACACAGGGAGCTCAAGCTCCCTACTTAAGTAGAACTAATACTGAAAGACAGCTCATGAGACTATCCCCTCATAGACAGGATAGGAACATTTCTCAATGTGATCGTCAGAATTGAATGGAAACAGAATTAATCACTTGGGTGGTCTTCCAAATGAGAAACAGAGTTCAAAGTCCTATAAGCTTCAGTTCTCACTCCCAGCAGGAGGAGTGAGAACACAAACTAGTGAACACTGAGGGAGCTCAGAGTAAAGGAGGGAAATTCACACTTCCTTACTTTCGCTGAAACTGCAAAGAGAACAATTTGGAGTTGGCCACAGTAGGGCTGATCTGTGTTCTAGTCCACATCTGTTACTCCAGCAATGAGCAGGCACTACAGAACAGATCTGCTCAGTCTTGGGTACATGTACAGATCTCAAGGAAAAATCATAGAATTATAGAACGCCCAGGGTTGGAAGTGACCTCCAAAGGTCATCTAGTCCAACACCCCTGCAGTGAGCAGGGACATCCTCAACTAGAGCAGGTTGCTCAGAGCCTCATCAAGCCCCACCTTGAATGTGTCTAGGGGTGGGGCCTCCACCACCTCCCTGGGTAACCTGTTCCAGTGCTCCACCACCCTCAAAGTAAGGAGCTTCTTCCTAATGTCCAATCTAAATCCACCCCTCATCCTATTGCTACAGGTAAAAATAAAGAACCGGGGCAGGGCAAACATGTGGTTCTGTCCTCTTCCTCTCTGTCAAGTGTCAGAGGAAAAACACGTCGTGAGGATTATCTGCTTGACCCCGTGATCCACACTTTATCCACACAGGCAGCTGTGAAGTCTAGGACAGCTGGAGCCTGCTCAAACTACCCCAGAAGCTGTTTTGCTCCCGGCAACCATGATTTCCATGAGATGTGATGAAAGTCACCTGTGCTCCCCACTACTATGTGGGCTAAACTTTTGTATTGCTTAAGGGCAGCAAATAGCAAGACTCTGGGCCCTGTGTGATCCTGTAAACAATACTAGGCATGTTCTGATGATTTTTTTTTTTACAATATTTTTTGCTGCTCAGGTCCATTAAAACAGTTGACCAAAGCACATCCATGGCAAATGAGTTTCATTCAGCCACAGCTATTACAGCTCCTGATGGATCAGGTTGTTGCCACATTCAAGTTGTGAAGTATCTCAGCTGATTTTTGTAGTATTTTCAGATCTTCCAAGCGTAGTGCTTCTACCAAAGCCAGGTGTTTTCTGAGGTTCTCATTGTTCTTTTTCAACTGGGAAATCTGAAGTTTATACAAATGGGATGAAATTACTAAAAAATTAGGTTATTTAATATAGCACACGAACATAAAATTTGTGGAAAGCTTATCTGTGGTAGGGATTCCATGAAGTATGTCAAATAAGCATTTTTTATAATCTTCCACAACAGAAACTGTACTAGTAAAAGAAAAAAAAAAAAAAAGAGGAAGGGAAATGTTTACCTGATATGAGACTCCTAAGTTCATACTATCCTCAAGATGTTACTCAAGACCAGATTCACCTCATACTCTGTGCATATACGTTTCCTTTGCAGAAGTATGGTTTTAATAACCCTTTTCCACAACAGCTATCCAACTCGACATTAAATACGCATTTGATTGCCAAAATTCAGAAAGGAAGGAGAGATTGTTTTTCTAAGAGCAAAGACCTCCCTCACAGGAGACTGGCTGACATGAGTAATTTAGCTTGAGTGGCTTTAATGAACAGAGCCTTCACTTTCTGCAACAAGGCACTTGTGGCAGCTCTGCGATATCTTATGTGCCCACCTCATACAAGTTTGCATTTTCTTTAAAGAGGTAACCTCAACAAACACATTGATACAGTTGAGAAGAAAAGGTTAAATAATTTTCACTTGTTTACAGAGCTTCATATAAGCTTTCTAACACAGTTCCCTTCTCTGCTGCAGCCACAAACACTGCTGAGCAATTCAGTTCTGTCAGTCACCCCAGAAACAAATCCCACATCATCCCAGTGTAGTCAATTCCCTCTGTCAATCTGTTCTCACCCCAGAAAAATTGCACAACTGTACATTTATGCTAGGAGAGAAAGGGATCTGGTCTACCTTGTTCTTCTGGTCAAATTACCTGGAGAAGGACATGCTGTGTCTCCTCTATTAAAAAATAGCATATTTTTCCTGTTATATTCAAAGTCTGCTCTTCATTTCTGGCTGAAATTACATCACCAAGCAGCACTCTCCTCCAGCAAGTACTAGAACCAAAACATTTGAACACCACACAATCATTCACTGTATATCCCTGGCTGAATGATAAACATATGGTTATGCCAAGAATAACATTGCTGATATAATGCAAGTGAGGTTAACATATGTGAAAAAAGCATACAGCATTCAGATATAAGACTGATAAAGCAAGCAAAGAAGAGAGATTTAATGGTCTGGAGCAGAGGTTCCAATCCTCCACCCCTACCTTTTCAGTTAAAGCCACAGTCTACACTCAGACCAGTGCTTTTGGTCTTCACTGCTCTGCGATGCTGCCACCAACTTCAGCAGTACCAGCAAGGAGTAAAATCTATTCACTCAGAATGTATGGCTTCTCCTGAACTTTATTTCACCCGAGCTTGCAACCAGCATCATGGGGATTTATTTTTAGTTCTTATAATCAACTTATTCCACTCAGCAATGAATCTTTAAAGCATAAATAACTTTAATAGTAAATAAAAAAAAAAATTCTCTTCAAACACAAAGCCCAGGTAACCATTTTCTATGAATGCTGCTTGAAGCAGATGTGCCATTTGGAACAAATAATCAAATGTGCACTGACCGTCACTGGAAATTAATTTCAGTGACTTACTTGGCCCTAGAATTTCAGAAGCAGCCTGTGGAACACATGCTTCAAAAGAAATCAAGCAAGGTCAATAGCATTTAAAGTCCCATATAACCAACAGGAAAAAGGTCTGGAGTTTGAACCTTAAAGTAATATCTGGGTCTTGAAATAGAAAGGGAAAACAGGGTGTGTCTAGTATTTAATACAAGAAAGCGAAAGACCAAAGAAGCAAACAGACAATGACTTTATATGGTGTTCCCTGCCTTTCCTTCTCTTTTACTTCTCACCTGTGTGTAGTACACGCACATAATCTAAATATTCCTCATACTGAAACTTACAATTCATCTGCTCCAAGACTCAGTAACTTGAGGGCTGTCAGCAGTCTCCATGATGGTCCATCCCATCCAAAGGTCAGGTTTCTAAAAAAAGTCAAAAGTGATGAGATGCAGAAAGCGTAGGTGATCTTTTACATCATGATCGCTTTCTTCCTGACAAGTGTCAACAAGGGAAGAGCTGCTCTTCAGAACTAGAGAAGTCCTTGACACCCCTTAACTCTGCTGCTATCCACAAATAAGTGACAGGCTGTACCTTGAAACCTATCTCAAGCTTTGATACTCGTGCTTACCACTTTAACATTCTCTCACAAACAGCAAGCAAATCAGTTTGTTAAAAAAACAAGTAATTATTTTATGTTGGATTTTGATATTAGAAGCAAAAATTTAACTCCCAGAAAAACTGAAAAGAAAGTTCACAGAGAAACAAAAAACTTCATATACCTACTCTAAGAAATTATGATCCTTTAAAATGGAAAGTTTTGCATTTCTCTGCTTGTCCAGTGGTGGAAAATATTTGAGGAGAATATCTGCATAAAAATACATTTGAGATATTTAAATAAGTTATATGTAGAAGAAACCACTATCCTCTATTCCGAAATGACATCTCAATCATATTTTTCAAGTAGCTAGAGGACAAAGATCAAAACCTGCTACATTCTGGCAACCTTTAACAAACAGAAATTTATCTGCTTCTCAAAAGCTATCAGCAGTCTCCAGGATTGTACCATTATAATGGAAACCCTGACTCAAACTGAAGTTATGAGCCACTCTCAACAACTTCAGTTTGTAGGTATCAGGACTTCAATCCTGAAGTCAATGATGCAATCTAAGAAATTCAGTTAGAATCTCTACACATAGCAGTGCTGCTAAGAATCACAATTTTACAAAAAGAGAAGTTACCAAAGAACATTATCCACTTAAAAATTCCAACCCTTAAATTCTATGCAGTTCCAAGTTGTAGCAAATGCTATTCCACTTCATGGAAATACAGACGAGTATTTTGATGTTACTAAATTCATCATGCCTTAATATGCATTGTGCATATACATATACACACATGTGAACTTCTTCACTATCCTCTAGTTACCCTGTTTTACTGGTATCTCCCATTGAAAAGAGACAGTATTAACATGCTCAGATCTGTCTCGTCTACTTTTATGCCTTTCAATGTCAAGACAATCTACAGATCTAACCTGATGAGACATAAACACTGCTGTGAGGGTTATTCACGGCAACAAATCCATATTCTAGTAGCAGCCGCTGATTGTCATGAGGCCCATAGCAGATAAATACTTCGTCATATTTTTTGCACGGTGAACATGTCCGAATTTCGTAGCTTCTTGTTTGCTCATTATATGCAGCCTTTACCTTCAAGAAGTTAAAAATAAAACTTACTCTTGGCAGGAAGACAGGGTGAAAAAGGAACCATACCTTGGATATTAAAATTCAACAGTATTGAACACTTCTCTAACACTGAAAGAAAATAGTGTTACAGAAGTCTGAAAAGGCAACCCATTAGTAAGAAGATGAACAAACATCAAAACCTGAGTCCGCAGGATGTGCCACCCATTGTGTAGAGTTATTACAGAGGCCCTAAATCCACAAATAAAGATAGCTTCTTGCAGAGTTGGCCACTTCTGTGCTGTCCCAACTCTTTGTTGGCACACAGTCCCTGACATAAGGTGACATATGCTCTATACACTTTCCTAAGGCTGCTCAGAAACTTCAACCAGAGGTCAAGTAACACAGGGACCATGTAACTTTAAGATCTGTGTCAGGAGCGGAGCCTTTCAGGAAAGCAAAGTAGGGTTATATTTACAGTGGCTCTTCCAACAGCTACCCTGGATGCAAATCTCACCCAGAAATTGTGGCCTCTACCTGTAATTTTGCTTTGCTATGAAAACCGAAACATTTGAATCATCTTTATTCATCTGCCTTGGGCAGAATAACAAGCTCCAGGGTATATATAAACTGTGAGTACTCAGCCTGCATGTGCCCTCAATAGACATTTTTCCCCACTATGAGATCTCTCACTGACCTCAAAACACTCCTAATGCATCACATAAATGCATACTCTATGGAGATAGTGCATTTACAAATATAAAAATTGAGTTGTCTATTTTTAGTTTCTTACCTGAACATTTGGACTGTGGTTTAGCAAATCTAAATACGGTGCCAATGCATAAACATCTGGCTCAAGAGAAAAGCAATCCCTCTGGGAATGTTTCATGTATATTGTCCTGGTATTAATAGTGCACCAAGCCCACTCTAGGGCACTGTAGTTAAAAATAGTTCCTGTATTCTCAACAAACAAAGGCTGCAGGGAAGAGAAAAAACCCTTGGAAGACATGTACAGCTCGTGGACTGTCATCTTCTGCTCCTGAGCCTTCTTTCTTAAAGGTTCAGGAAGAAAGCTTACTACACTGTGCTCCAAACAAACAGGACAAGTGTATGTCGCGGGTAAAACATCAAGGTATGGCTTCCACAGAGATTTCTCACCAGCATGCTTCTCGGCTATTAAAAATGTGCACAGGGCTATCAAAGGAGATACAGGAGGCTTCCACCTATTAGAAAATAAAATAAAAATACCAACACAGCAGATACATAGACGTGAGATAGGAAATGGAAGCAGCAGCATTTTATCTTTCTTCTAGTTCTTTTAAATTTTATAAATAGTTTCTATTTTAAACTTCTTTGTAGTTCATCTCCAAGTCCTTTTGATGATTTCAAAGAGGCTATAAAAGCTGGCTTGTAGCAACAACTTCAGGCTCACCTCTTGGGTTGTTTTCTTTTGAGGGGATGGGTTAGGTTTTTTTAGGATAAGTAACAAGTACTCAATGTCCAGCATAGGTCTTTGAATTTTCTAAAAGGACATGTTCATATGACTGCTTTGCAACCTCATTTTATCCTCCTTCACCTATTGAAGCATATTCACCGATTCCCCCCAAAACATTAATAATTGGTGTTTAGGTCCAAGCTGGCTCTAGGGGGAGGTCAAGTTCAAGGCTGTACCATCCCTCCAACTCCGTCTAGCTAAATGGGAATGCTCTGTGTCTGAACTTTACTTATCTGAGCATTCCACATGCATGGAAGTCCACAAGAAATAGTCACACAAGTTAGGGTATGCAGTTTAAAGACCTATCACTAATAAAGATCATTAATCTACTGATGAGCAACCCACAGTAAAGGCCACCTTGTCCATTAAATATCACTTTTCACTTACTTCATAATGTATTCTCCCAAGCAGCTACTAAGGACAGTGCCTGTGGTGAGGAAGCATTTCTCAGGCAGTGAAATAATCAGATCCCCTGCCTTTGAGGGGAAAAAGGAAAAAAAAAAAGGAAAAAAAAAAAAGGGAAAAACACAACACACAGAGAATAATAAAGGCCAAGTGTAAGACACTCATCTATTATGCAATTTCTGAATCACAGACATATTCCCCAGAGAACCCTAATGCCAGGAAGCAAAGAGATGTGATGATGAACTTGATGGAAACTGGCATGGTTTTAAAATGGTCACAGTCCAGGGAAGGGGGATGACTGCAGTCAGTAGGAACTGACACCTGCAGAAATCTAGCTGTTCACAGAAAGTTTGGTGCCTGGCTACTCACTTCCTTTGTACTGAGGGATATTTTAGATTAGATCTCACAAATAGCTGAACTACCAACATAGCAACATGGGGTAGAAATATTTTAGGTCATGTCTATCCTGACTTTGTTAGCCAAGCTGCTGTGTGTGTAAATTAGCTTTCATGCCTGGCTTGAGCCATGCCTGCAGGGAGGCTTTCCCCTTCCCATTCCCCTCCTGAGCTTCCCTATGTTGCTCAAACTCAGTTGAGTCTAGTTCTCATTTCACGTACTGCAGACTCCCAGCACTGTAGATAACCTGAGCTTCTGGCTTCGACTGCTGGCTGTAGCCCTGAGCCAGCATGAGAACTTACACATGACTTCTCCACTGCATCTCTTTTCTACCTCTTACTATACTCTCTATTTTGCAAAAGGTTCTGGGTCTGATTCCCTATTATTTGATATGCTGTTCTTACACCAGTTCGGAAAGGTCTCCAACAAGCCTACCAAGAGGCACTTCTCAGTCAGAGTTCAGTATTGCTGTGCTGATATCTGAAGTACAAGGTATTCTTTTCTATCACTCCGTTTCTCTCCTGGGAATGTCTGAGAAATTATGTTTCCATTAGCCGGTCTACCAACAAAGAAAAGGGCCGTCAAAACGAGGTTAAAGCTGTGGTTTCACAATATGGCTATCTAAAGCCAAATGCTGCTTAAAGTCCCATTCCTTTCCTCCATCTCCCTTCTTGATATGCCATTCCTCCCTTTATACCAGCACTGGTCTCACACAAGGTGTGAGACTTCAAGGAATAAAGCTATCAAAGCTCTTTTTTTTTTTTTTTTTTTTTTTTTTAAAGAGACATTTTTTCTTTAGTTTAGCTTCTTGATGCAGCTTACCACAGATGGGGAAGACTGCCACAGCCAGCGCAAAGGAAGCTGCGGATGTCAGTGGCTGAGGGAGAAGGCACTCAGGAGGGAAGAGGCCTGCTCCATCTGGTTTCAGTTAGCCACTGATTGCCTTAAACTGAACATGAGTCTACATACTAAATCTCTGTAAATGAGTACAGTAGTGTCTTCACCCAACAAGCCCTCAGGGTACATAGGGCATCATCTTACAAACATTCCAACACTGCAAATTGTGGTATTAGGACAAAAATTACATTCACAACAGGGACTTTGAAAACCTTGTCTGGAATTTTGAGCTTTGGTTGTTGCAAAAGTCATTACATCTCAAAAGAATCTGAAGAGCTCTTGCAATAGTATCAACATTACTAACCTGAAGAGCTTTAGTAGTCATCAGTCCTCTTCCTGTACCTGAAGGGAACAAAGAGGATGCTTAAGTACACATATATATATGTAAAAATACAGGAGACTATGATAAACTGCAATAAATTATCAGGTCAGTGAGGAAAAGCTCTAAAAGACCATACATTATCTCCTAGAAATCATAAAAGCCAATTACGGATTTTTCCAGACATACACCTCATTTCTTTATTCTCTAATTCTCTTTTTCCTTTTCGGGACTCTGTGAAAGCCCTTCCCCTGCATCCCCTACAACACCTGCTGTCCAGTTCTAACAATTACTCAATTTCTTTTTCCCAGGTTTTTTCTTTAAACATATCGTTCATCATGGACTTCTATTCCTGGTTTCAGAGTTTTAAACTTTACAATTTCTATTCACAGTGTTTTTCTCCGATTCATCCTACTCTCTCTACTCTCTCTTTAACATTACAAAAGTTTTTGAAACATAATCTACTTAAAGAGACAAAATGCAATTATATACCTTTATTGTAAGCAGTACTAAATGAATCCCAGCTCTAAAATCATTTATTTATCTGTATCACTAGAGCTGCTGAACTTGCATGGGAAAAAAAAAGATGAAAAAAAAAAAAAAAAACAGGGTTAGGTTCTGATATTGAAAACAAAGGGGTATTACTTTCTACCTTAAAACTGTGCTGCTAACACTTAAAAACTCAATTTCTACAAGGAATTCATCATAGATACGCATTTTGTAGGATACCAGAGTATTATCACACAAGAATTTTACACAAGGTCATCTTCATATAAGAAACACTACTTCAAGCCTCCATATCTACTTGTTTATATTAAATGTCATTCATGTGCATTTGCCAGAAATCTTTCAGACTAATGGTAACTGACTTTTTTCCCCTGATGCCAGCCAGGTGTGTGATTCAAAGTGAAAGCAGGGATCTAACATTCTCAGAAGATCATAAATTTGTACCAACAATAAATAATTAAAACATTACCCCAGAACTCTGCTGGCCTTAAATTACTGTCCCCAAATCCTCTGTCTTTCAGCCACTTCTGAAGTTTAACGTATTCCAGTTTGTGACTGCAGTTGACTAAACATAGAAAAAAAAAAATAATGTTATCAAATTAAATGCTCTGTTGAAAAATAAAGGACATTGAAAACATGTACTGTATAGTCAGAGAAACTGTATTTTGGACATTTTGGTATAGCATAATAGAATAGCAAGAATGGCTCCATATGAACTAGTATACTAAGTTCTCTAAAGCCTCTGGGCACTGGGAGCTCTCAGAACTGTAGGAGTTATTGAGCATATTCAAGCATGAAGGAAATGTAGTACTTGCCATTAGCCAGAAAAGAGAGCTCACAATATTCACCATGCTCTGCTTCGGATTGTAAGCTAATGTTAGAATATTTGCATTGAAAAAGCTAATATTTAGTTTCAAAGCACAAAGGTGTTTGACAAATATATCCCATAAAATGACACCTTGACAAAAAAAATGATTATTTTATTATTTTGCAGTACTTCCAGGGATAGTACCTCTATCCATAGAACTCTGCAAGTGTTTTCTTCTTCTCTTTCGACCTGTCCGACCTCTGCTTTTCCTCATATTATATAATAGATGTTGCCTTATTTAGACAACCTGAATTAAAACAAAACCAAAAAAATAGTTAAAAATATTTAAAGTCTTTCAAATACTGCATTCATTTCAGTAAGAGAACTCAAAGCACTGTCTCTTTAATAAGCTGCCTTTTTTAAAGTTTAGAAAATGTACTACAAGCAAATCCCTAAACGAGGGTTGGGTGAGAGGGATGAGGCAGGGCGCGAGGACAGGAAGTCTTTATCTCCAAATATCATCTTGGCCACAGCATGGCCATAATCCTCTAAAGAAAACGAGATACTGGCGCTTATGTGCGCAGAACTAAAAGGTTTCAAACAGAGAATATATTAAAACTACAGAAAATTAATTGGCATAAACAGCCTCTGCAGTTTATTCCTTGAAACAAGGCCAGAACGGATCTAAGCGGTCACGTACACGGCAGGAAATGATCTCGCCCAACGTCACCACCACCAAAATCCCCAGTGCCATACAGCGCCGGGGCACTACCCCTCAGCTCAGCGTCTCCAGCGTGCACGATGGGTCAACAGCGTCAACGTTACTCCTTATACTTCAGCCTGTCGTTGAAACGTGTATTTAACGTCCCCTTGCCAATACTGCCTTTAAGCGAACCTCAGCAGCGCAGGTTTCTCCTGAGAAGGGGGCCGGTCGCAGCGGCGCTGGCAGAACGCTGGGGACACCAGCGCGCTGGTTTCTGCAGCTAAGGCACAGCCTTCCCCGACTGCCAGCACGCCGAAGGCCCCTAACCATCCTGTCCCCCAGAAGAGAGAGGGCTGTTTGAACAACACCTTCCCTCTCCAGATCGGCACAAGCCGTCCCGGCTGTTAGCGACAGGAGATATCCAGCGCCTGTGCCAGAGCCACCGGGAAACTGCCCAAAAAGCCCCAGAGCTTCCCCACCGCGCACGAGGCCTCTTACCCCCACTCCGACAAGCAAAATTCAAAATCACCCCAACGAGCTAAGCGCTACTTGCGCCCATTTGTGTGTCGTCCCCCCCCCGCCCCGAGGCAGTGAAGACGGAAGAGTAACGAGAAACCCCATCTTCCCTGGGCGACCCAACAGCAGCGCCGGCCCTTGTCTCTTTCCCGGCGTGATATCGCGACGGGGGAGGGGACAAAGCTAGACACGCTCCTCAACACCTCCCACTCGCCTCCAGCCTACAAGCCCGAGAGGACACAGGAACCTCCGTCCGGACCGCCTCTGCCTGCCGCGGGGGCGGGGTGCTTCGCCGCCATCTTAGGCGCGTTGTCCTACGTACGGTAGTGTGAGTGGTGGTTTGTCTTCTTTCTATCGCTGGCTACTGCTGAGGAGTGAGGGGGGAGGTTCCTAGTGCTAGGGGTGGGTGAGGAGGTATCGGCTGCCCCTCAGAGCCCTTCCCGCAGCTACTCGCCCTAGTCAGCCCCTTGGCGGGGCCTGGCAGGGGCGCGTACCAGCTGGCCGGGATCGCCTGGCGGGGAGCTGGGAGTCCCCTTCACGAGCTGGGCTCTGTTGCGGTTGCCGGGTTTGCTTTGCGCTTCCATTAGGAAGGAAAACTGGTGCTGGGGAGGTGGCAGTAAGTGACATGCGTTGGTTAGCAGCGAGATGGGTCCGTGGTGACCAGGGAGGGTTCTGTCACAGAAGTCAGGTGGTAGCTGGGCGGGCTTTTGGGAGCTGAGGATTTCATCCTCACTAGATGTCTGCTTGTGATTAGTTCCAAGGTATTTTGTAAGGGAGGGAGTTAGCGTTTAAAACTTGCTTTTATGGGGAGAAAATGCATCTTCTTTAAAGATGCTATGTGTGCAGAAAAAAGAAAAAAATGTCAAGTATGCTTTCTATCTAGAGCTGACTGGCATGTTTAAAAGAAGAAACATTGTCTCTAGCCAATCTGTGGTCCACTGTTTCCCTCTAAAACGCTAGAATTGGTTCTTCTGCTTGACACTTGAATATCGAGCTGCTCCTCCCCTTGTTTTTGAGCCTGTTTTTCAGCTTTGCATCAGTGCTTGAACTGAACCAGCTGAATATCCTCGAAAGAAGGAAGTGGTATTTGCGTAAACTGTATGTGCACATGAGCTTCATCCCGTAAAAAGTTAATATTAAGGATTGGTCATTGACTAATTTTTTTTTTTTTTTTATTAAACCAATCATGGATTGGGCTTTTTTTTTTTTTTTTCCAAAACATTGACACCAAACATGTATTTCTCTGCAAGCTACTTTAGTAATTTACAAATAGTGTGCACTTTGCTGTAGTTTCACATAATTCGAAGTAGAATTCTGAGTAGGATTTTGAAGAAAAAAACACTCTAATCTATTTTCACATTGCCATTTTTGTCCAAGGGTGAATTTTTCTTCTTTGCCGTTATCTCGCTTTGGCATGCATTCAGAAAGAACAATGTCCAACGTGCCAGTGGCTGTGGTGACCGGGTCCAATAAAGGGATCGGATTTGCAATTGTGCGGGCTCTATGCAAGCAGTTCCCAGGGGACGTGTACCTGACAGCCCGAGACACCGGCCGTGGCCAGGAAGCAGTGGCAAAGCTCCAGGAGGAAGGGCTGCATCCACTCTTCCATCAGCTGGATATTGATGATCTACAGAGCATCAGAATTCTCCGTGACTTCCTAAAGGAGAAATACGGAGGGCTGAATGTGCTGGTTAACAATGCAGGGATCGCTTTTAAAGGTAGGAAGTGGATTGTCTGTAATAGTTGTATGTGCTACAGAGCTGTGTAGAGAAGGATGGTAGATGCATTGGAGATTTTACAAAGCGTCTTGTATGGGACTTCTGTGCCAATGGCATGCTGCTTTTTTGGCTGGGCAAGCTGCCTACTTTTTTAAGCATGATAAGACGGTAATGTGAAGTCTCTTCCTCTGTCATCCATTGGGCGAACTGTGCATGTGAAGATGCTTTCTTGGAGTATTATATTTGCATCACCTACAGAGCATGAAAATACTTAAGGCACACAGTGCTTGTAAGCAGAATTGGGTTTATTGCCTCAGTGCCCACGGGTTTCATCAAGCCTGTGGGAGCCCCTTATCAGCGTGGGCTGCTCAGGGATTTGTGTTTTCTCTCTTCTGCAAGCCTCGTACTTTGTTCTGTGAATTACCAGCACAGGGATTCCAGCTGATAAGAAAGAGCTTTTGGGCCTGGGTGCTTCTGTCATCTTTACCTATCTGTAACTTTCTTGGGTCATTCAGTTACCTATAGAATAATTTATGTAAATCTTGCTGTGCTTATCAAGAATTTAACTCTTTTTTTTGTCTTCTAGTGAATAGGAAGTTAGTGAAAGTAAGGAAGACACAGTAGTTGTAAGCAGAAGAGTGCATTCTCCTTGTAGGTGTTTAGAAAAACAAGTTGAGAATCGTGTTAGTCCAGATAGAGCAAATCACAAACAGGACTACTAGTTCATTTCCCGACCAGTACAGTCTTGTTCTTTCCATATTTTCTAGGTTTTGGTGTTTGGGTTTTTTTTTTTTTTAAAAATCTCTTTCTGATCTCCAGTTAGGACATGTAACTAACTGTTCAATCACAGTGTTGTGCTGACTCATCTGCTCACAGCATGAGTTAAGGAGGCCTGTCCAGTGTATGGGTCTAACCTCAGCTGCTGCTGAAGATGAAGCTTCTCATACAGGGGGAGTGCAGCAGTAGTGTTCTGAAGTCTAGTCACTGTATATTTTTCATGGTACTTTGAAGGAAGATTGCTTGTGTTCAAGATCAGCTTGATAGGAGACAACTCTTAATGTAATTGTCGGAGCTTCAGAATGTGCTCAAGATAGAGAAATATTAAAACCTTGCAGCAACAGTGTTGTGGTTTAACCCAGCAGGCAGCTAAACATCACACAGCTGTTCCCTCACTGCCCCCAGTGGGATTGGGGAGAGAATCAGAAAAAAGGTAAAACTTGTGGGTTGAGATAATGACAGTTTATTATTTTCCTTTCCTTTTTTGTCCTATTAATAATGATAAAAGAATATACAAAAAAAAGTGATGCACAATGTGATTGCTCGCCATCTGCTGACTGATGCCCAGCCAGTCCCTGAGCAGTAGGCTGCCACCCCCCAGCTAACCCCACCCCTATTTTTTTTCATTCAGCATGACATCATATTGTATGGAATATTCCTTTGGCTAGTTTGGGTCAGCTGTTCTGGCTGTGTGTCCCTCCAGCTTCTTGTGCACCCCCAGCCTCCTCAGTGTCAGGGCAGTGTGAGAACCTGAAACGTCCTTGACTTAGCTGTTGCTGGGTAGAGCTTACACTAAAACATCAGTGCGTTATCAACATTATTCTCATCCTAGATCTAAAACACAGCACTATACCAGCTACTAAGAAGAAAATTAACTCTATCCCACCTGAAACCAGGACAAACAGATTGTACCTCTGTCCATGCTTATCTGTAAAGCCTGCAGGTGCTCAGACCACTACTTTTTCAATTCATAATCAGGGCTTTAGCTCATCCTACTAGTGACAGTGAGTTTGAGCAAGACTGGGCTTCAGTTACAGCAATTGAAGTACAGTGTGTATTTACTGTTGCTGACTTCGCAGCAGCTGTAGTCTCCATCAAGGTACATACCTGGGCAGGCAAAACAAAAGCTCCTCAGATTGCTGCAGCAAATTTGCTAGGGCTCATCTGTGAGAGCTCTTAGATTTATGATCATGGAGCCAGTGAAAAGATAATTAGGTAAAATAGCATGACCAGTGGAATTGTTGTTACTTCCTTTACCACATCATTGATTTATGTTTGTTGTTTTTTTATTTAGAAGTTGTTTCCAGTTGTTTAGCCTAGACTCTCTTCAAGCTGACAATTTACTATGGCCAGTAGTAGGTCATACAATTAAGAAATGTGATAGAAGAGCCAGTTGTAACTTGCGTAAGCATAGAGGCTAGAAGGTTTAACACCTGTGTAAGAACTTGCCGTGGTGTTTATCTCACATTGTGGCTTTAATTCTTGCTTCTGATGTTGGTGTTTCTACCCAAGCTTGCATCTTGCCTAGCCGTGTTTCTGCCACCATCTCAAAATTTATGCTTTCTTTTCTGTATTGTAGTATTGTGTGTTGCTGTCTGTCAAAGATTACATTTACCTTTTAATTTAATTTATTGTTGCTTTTGTGCTGCACTACAAATAGTCCAGAAGAGTCCTTAGTCCAGTAAAAACCGTTCATGTATGAAACGATTATGTACCTGTGGGTTGCCTTCTGGATGAGCTTCTGTGAGAACAGTCATTCTAGTCATGCTCCTTAAATTAAGGGAGTATGTATCTTTCAGATGTTACAAGTAATACATCTCGTTAGATGGATGAGTGGATTTTGGAGTGTAGGGAAGCTTCCCTCTTGCAAGGTGGGTAGGGAAGCAGGAGTTTGAAGTTGTGTAGGTTTTTAGCTTCTCTCATAACTCTTGCAATAGGTCATGACTTGGCTTCCTGTCTGAGACTGAAATACAGGCAAGTGATTTGCAAGATCTGATGCCATTGGTGTCTATTGCTTGAAAATATAAGTCGTCCATTAAAGCTGCAGCAATAAAAAACACTACGTTAAATACTAAATAACCTGATAAGCGCTTTTCTTTTGAGTTTACATAAGTCTGGGCTACAGAGACGAGTGAAAACCTGCCTAATCTCTATAGGTAGCCTTCTTCACTGCAGAGATAGAACCTGTAGCAGAAGAAGAGGACTGCTGCTGCTTTAACTCTTACTTCCCCCTCAAAATGGGGGATGCATAGCATGTGGCTTATTGCTGAGCCAAACTGTCAGCTGATGGCATATCCTGCCCCACTTTTGGTGGTGGCAAGCTGTCAATTCTGTCTGATTAAATTATACCCTTACAGTGCAATTCCATGGTCTGATTATGCTTACCTAAATCCACTCTTTTTCCTAGCTTCTAATTCCCACTCTTCTGGTTGTGTTAGCACAGATCTAGCAGTTCAAGGTGTGATGGGTGCCACAAGTATTTATCATTTTGGGATTTGGTTGGTTTATTTGTTTGCTTTTTCAGAGTGCACCATTCTTTATAGAAGCTCTTGGAGTGTTTGTTGCAACTTGGCACCGCTCTGACCCAGCTAAGAACCCAAAGCATGAATCAGGTTATTGAAGCAGTTTTCTCCCATGTTTTTGGATATTAGTACCAGGGTGATGGTCTAACTTGTGCATCTTCAGTGGCAGCATTCTAGTTTCAGGATCATCCCTTCTGATTTCCCTCTGCCCCATCCCCTGGTATGTCAGGATGGTGGCAAAGTGCCCCGCATCTAAGCGGAGAGGGCACCTCAAAGTGTAGTTGCATGTGGTGGTGACAGCACAAGCTCTGAGCACTGGATGCAGGTACAGGCAGGTCAGTGGGCAGGTTGGGCAGCACAGCCTGTGAGAGTGGTCTTTCCCTGTCTCTTCCATATGAAAGGCAGAAAGAAAATGGCCTGTGAGTGGGTAAATAACTCTCCTGGGGCGATCTAAAGCCTTCAGCAAAGAAGAGGCGAATATACAATTAGCTAAATATAATATTGCAGAGCTGGATCATTTTATTAATAAGAATGTGTTAGTGATGTTGCTTTTTTCTTTGTTGTTCTTATGTACTTTAATTGATCGCATGCCTAATCATGTTTTCTAATTATCAAAATAGAGAAGGAACTAAGATAAACTTAATGGGTTTTGGTAGCTTGGTAACTTTGTTTCAAAGTGTAGTACAATTCTGGTTTATTGTTTTTAATTTATTTTATTGTTTTTCTATTTTTCCTCTCCCTTGCTACCACCCCTTATGAAAAGTTCGTGACACAACTCCATTTGCAATCCAAGCAGAGGTTACACTGAAGACAAACTTTTTTGGAACCAGGAACGTTTGCACAGAATTGTTGCCTCTTGTGAAGCCTTATGGTAAGCCTAACATAACAAGTAGGGAAACTGGTTTATATGAATTTTGGTCCCTATTAAATGGGAAAATCCTGTCCAACCTCTGATGCTTGTTGCCCCATAACAAGAGGAGTGTACCTGGCTGTACTGTAGGTAAGAAAAGAAATGGCCTTTCTTGACTGCCAGAATGTCTCTGCTGTGTATATTTAAATCTACTCTCAAACTGGTTGCATTCTTCAGTTAATGAATTGAAATGGAATTCTCGTTTTGACATAGAAAATTTACCCGTGTTCTCTGTCCATGACATCTGCCTACATAAATTGTTCTTGCTTCAGAAAGGACTTTTTGATGATACAACTAGGATAAGGAAGTACCTAAAAATAGTGTTTCAGCTGCGTTTGATGCAACATGCCTGTTCTTGCTACTGCTGAAGCAACTTTCTCAATAGGCTGTTGGTCTGTCTCGATCTAGATCACAGCCTTTGCTTTATTTGCAAGTGTCTGGTGATGTAGTTATAAATGGCACTTGAAGACTTATGTTAAGTTACTGTGATTTGGTGATGTTAGGATGAACTGCAAGAACACATTTTACCAAAATAGTAAATAGAATGGACCAGGGTCAAAGAAGATAAATGCATCGATAATAGAGGTGTTAGCAGTGTGCAAATAATCTGCACTAAATGCTCTTGTTCTTGAAATCTGGAGCAATGGAAGTGCCCTGAAAAGCTACTGACATAATCAAAAGATTGTTAGAAAGGTTATTTGAAAGGAGGGTATTTGTATCTAATGCCCACACCAAATCTAAGAGTTTGTTGTTTTTTTTTTTAAATACAATTCTTTTCAGGACTTAAGATGTTTTCATGGATATTTGGGTAAGTGCTTGTTGCTATAAATAAAATGTAGGCTATAATAACATTTAAATACCTCTATGTTTTTTTTTTTTTTTAAGAGAAAATCAGTCAAGTAGATGAGAGAGAGGTTGGGAACTGTTAGTCCCTAGGGAAGAAGGAAAGGATAGAGTAAATTAATTTTGGGAGCCAGTAGAGTACCAAAATGGCAATCTAGTGCCCTTATACGAAGGAAAGTATGAAGGAAAAGTGTCTTGTTAAAGTCATTAACTCTGCTTTTAAAATAGAAACCTTTCTGTTCATTCCCTAGTTCCTCCCCTGAATTGCTGTGGACTAGAAAAGGGGAAACAGTGTAACAATTTTGGAGATGAGCAAATTACGGCTTCAGCTGACATCTCTCTGTGTTGAAGTGCTGAGAGATAAATAGCTTACTGAGGTTTTGCATGCTGGGATTTGCAAATCTTCAGGTACTTTGTAAACGAGCAGATGGTCTTTCTGCATTAAGAGATAGATGGCTTTTGTCAGATTTTGTATTGTTCTGGCTTTGAAGGACATTCTTAATGGTACTTTACTAGAGCTGTAGCAGAAGTTCGTATGTTTTCCACCAGAACTTCAAGAGTGAAGTCTTGCTGCTGTTGCCA
>JAAGNO010011247.1:55093-68776 GCA_033439905.1 Ceryle rudis
GTCACCTAAGTAGTGAATACATCACTGAAGTGGGCTTGCTCTACAGTTGTTTGTTTTAATATGTGTAAAATATGTGTGTTGTTTACTATGTGTAAAAGTAATCAATCTTTATTCTCTTTTACCAGGTAGAGTGGTGAATGTCTCTAGTATGGCAAGTAGCTCAGCCCTGGGAGGCTGCAGCCGAGAACTACAGCAAAAGTTTCGCAGCGACATGATCACTGAGGATGAGTTAGTGGAACTCATGACCAAATTTGTGGAAGATACCAAGAAAAGTGTGCATGAGAAAGAAGGATGGCCCAACACTGCCTATGGGGTATCCAAAATTGGTGTCACAGTCTTGTCCAGGATTCAAGCCCGGATGTTAAATGAGAAGAGAAAAGGTGACCACATCCTTCTCAATGCCTGTTGTCCTGGATGGGTGAGAACAGACATGGCAGGTCCTAAAGCCACTAAATCACCAGATGAAGGAGCTGAGACACCAGTTTATTTGGCCCTTTTGCCTTCTGATGCTGATGGTCCTCATGGCCAGTTTCTTAGTAACAAAACTGTTCGAACCTGGTGAGCTTATGTACATGGACCTGTGCAACTGGTAATATGACTGTATTAGCCTGTGCTCTGTTGGGGGGCATTTAGCCAGAGCAGTCTCATCCTGTCAACAGCAGCAGAAGGGTACTTTACCATTACAGTGAGGGTTACAGTTATGGTACTCCTCTGGGATTAAGCCTACGCTAGGGTACACTTCCCAACAGTCTCTATTAGCCTGCTCACAGCATTGACTTGATCTGATTTGTGGATGTTCCAGCTGAGACGATACAGGCTGATTTGGTGTTGCACTTATGTAGAGGTGCCTGATGTTGTTTACCTGAATTTGCTTTTAATTAAATTGTTGCCAGCTCTTCTCCCAGTCCCCCAGGACAGATGGCTGACATGGAGGTGGGGTGAGGAAGCAGTTGCCTTTACACTTTCTCAGTGCAAAAGAACTTTTAGGGACCATAATTGCTTCTTGAGGTCATGCAAGGTTTCTTAAAGGGGGAGGGAGTTGTTCTGAGATCTACGTCAGACCAGTTTAGGGGGAGGCTAATAAGAACAGAACATAATCGCCACTGTATAAAAGATTCCTTATTATCAGTACAAAATGGAATTAGGTGGGGGGAAAAAAATAGCAGTGACAAACCATTAGAACTTAATCAGTTGGCTTTATTAATATGTATGTCAATAAATGTGTACTTACTGATTTGTATTCCTCCCACTGACTTAGTCTGACACTAGAAATGTATAATGTTTGAAAATACACTTCCATTTTCTGCAGCAAAGTTTGTAGCTGGAATGTGTGATGTTTGGACTGTATAAAGAGAAAATAAACTACAGAACTGATACTAAACTATTCCTTAGTACATCCAGTTCATTTATTGCACAGCCAGAAGTTTACTTATTAAAAACCTGGATTAAGTGCTCTCTGGGTAGTAGCGGAAAATGAACTGTAAATGTTACAATCCTATTACAGAAGAGAACTGAAATAATTATCATGGCAAACAAAACAAGTCATCCAAGCAAAATCACAAGCAAAGGAAGCAGTGACATGGAGAACACCAAATTTTTCATTTTAAATGCTGGTTGTTGCATTTCAAATACTTGATCTTGACAGGATGCTGCAGGATTTCAAGCTGTAGAGGTGGAGCTTGGGTGGCAGCAGAGGCAGTCTGAAGGTAGGTCAGGACAGGGCACCCGCAACAGCTCCAGGCTTTGGGGCAGCTGGCTCCAGGGGGCTGTAGTGAGGTGGGGTTTGGTCATCCCCAGGCTGTAAGTGTGTAACTCTTTCTCCACCATGTCCTGCCAGTTGGCATAAAAGCCATGGTGGGGTCTCTGGGGCCCTGTAGGGTCAAGGACTGGTCAAGCACTGTGCTCTGCAGGGGGGAGGCTGCCCCCCTCTTCCCCTTGCTGTGAGAAACTGAAGGAGCTGGAAACAATTGCCTAGAAATCTGTCACTGGTAATGACAAATCAGCAATGGACATGTTAATTCTTAATCAGGAGACATTAAGGCAGTGCCAAAGTGGCTTAGCTGACTGGGTTTTACTTTGACTTTTCCTGGTACAGTTTGTGTTCAGCAAAGCCTTGAATCAAAAGGCATTGGACATAAATAATAGGTGAGGTTTTGGTAATCACTTGTCAGCACAGAACAAAGGTGTGATTATTAGTTAGTCTTTTAAGCATACAGTAGCTATTGTTTTTATGAAGATGGAAGTGTTGCCAAATGAGTCATGCTGCAGAGCTCATTGAAGAGTATGATCAGTGCTGCCCCAAAACTTCGCATAGTAATCTATTCTCCATGAAGAAAAAGAAAAATCTGAAGCTTTTGTTTTAAGTGCAACAAATATATTAAAGTCTCTGCAGAAAGTCTGTGATGCATTTTATGTACTACCAAGAGTATGCACCGTATGGTAGCTCCAGAAGCCATCCAGTTAATACAGAAACTTGGCTGTTATTCTGATGCGCAACAGAAAGAACATGCACTTCGCACATGCTCTTCTCGTTGTGTTAATGGTATCTCAGCAAAATAAATCATGGCTGTTCTTAATACTTGAAATGCTGCTTGACTCACTAAGTTTCAAAAGTTGCATGACCTTCTGGTTAGCATTTGCAAACTTTCCAAATAAACCTTGATCCAGCTTTCCTATGGTTTGTGCAAAGACCGGGCTCTTGAGAGTCCTGGGTATGTTTACTGTAGCTGGATAGTATTGATTGTTAAATACAAATTAATTTCTAAGTATCCCAAATGCTCTATAAAGCTGCTTCTTAAGTCTAACTCAGGATCTGGGTTACTTTTTTTTTACAATCAAGCCAAACATAAATTTTAAGTTTGAAAGTCTACAAATTTGTCTATTTAAGTCTATTTGTCTATATAAGTCTATTTCAAATTCTTACATTAAGCCCTTTCACTTGTTTGCTTGTTCTTTGTTAAACCTACTTACCCTGTTTTGGGGTAAGGAAGCAAAGTGGAAGATAATGGCTAAGTTGTCATCTTCAGAAATGTTTCTTGGGATGAAATTGATTATTGTACAGTTTCTTCCTGTATGAAGAAAAAGAACAGAGGACAGATCTTTTCACCACCTTTGCGGCTGTGGTGCAGTATTCAGGGAAGGAGAATCAGGTGTGCGGATGGATACAACCTCAGCTGCAGGAGGTGGAAATGAGGCAGAAAATATTTGCTGTTGACAGGACTCGAGTCAGGAAGGAGCTTATGCAGAAGTACATTCCCTGGTGACACTGGTAGGAGGACTGTTTCCAGGGAAAAGAGCTGGGACCACACAGGGCAGGCTGACAGGGAAGGGCAGTTTGCAGAGAGCAGAATTGGAGGGTAAGCTGTACAGTGTGTGGGGCTGGCTGGATCTTTGTGTTCGTTCTTTTTTTTTAAAGCCGCCTCCCTGCTTCTCTCCCATGTCCGCTGTGTCTGAAGTGTTTTGTTGCTTTCAGGTTCTGGCACGCTTGTTCAATGATTATTGTGTAAAGTTTAAGGGTTAGGAAAGGGATGAAACAATAATGATTTGTTCTACTGTATAAAACTTATACATGTGATTTACTGTTTTTACAGTGTGTCACTACAGTTTTTACTTTGGAATTTATTAGCCAAAGAAAATGCCTGGCAATGCAGTAGCTGTGGTGATGTGGGACAATGAAGGAATTGGGATCACAATTGTGAGAGCTCAGTGGAGGCAGTTCCTTGGGGATGCCATAGTTTGTTCAGGACGCAGTCAGGCAACTGTGGCAAAACTTTGGGAGTGGAAGCTGTAGCTGCTGCTGCCACATTAGCTGGGTATACACAGTGTGCAGGGCATCTAGGACTTTCTACAGGAGAAGCTACAGACATCCTAGTGTGCTGGTTAACAGCTCAGCCACCATTTCCAAAGGCTGTAGCAGGCTGGCTATTCAGCAGAGCTTTGCTTTGGAAAGCCAATTATTTGAAGGTATGGGGGCAATCAGTAAGGGAACTGGTCTGCTCTAAACCTTTTTGAATCTATGGGGGATTACAACCAGGTCATTTCTATCTGGATCCCCTGCAGTGATGATACCTGTGGTGTGGACCAGACACTGATACCCCTTATGGTTCCAGAGCTGTGTAGTGCATTGCATTTAGTTTTAAAAACTGCACCATAGATATGCCTAGAGAGTTTGAAGTCAGTTTACCTAAAAAGATGAAGAGAATATACCTAGCTTAATGTGATTCCTTAAATTTTCCTGTTGTTTTCCTATATAAATAATGAAGATGACAAGGATTCTTAAGAATTCACTTATGTCCATAGCTAGCTTTAATTGAACCCATCTCTTACACGAGTATAACCCAACATGTAGGCAGTGTCCTGACTTTGAATGCTGTGGCATTCCTCTCAGCCTAAAGATGTGTCAAGAAAACTTACATTACATATGCCACCCAGTATTATTTAAAACATTTAAATGCAGAAAATAATTCAAACTCCAGCCTCATGTTAGTATAGGAATGGTTTTAGCTTTTTAAGGTCAAACAATGAAAATAAATAAATAAATACATAGGAATAATAATGAAGTTTTAAAATAGAAAATTTTCAGTATTAATTTTTGTTCTGTAAAGGCTTTGTTTTAAAGCTGACGATAAATGCAACTGTCAGCTGGACAAAGTTCTGATCTTGGAGGCCAGTTTTCATCATCTATAGGTCTCTTCACCAGGTTATCTATTCACAGCACTTATATCCAAATGAACAATACCCAACCTCACATTTCCCACTTGGGACTGTTGTCTTGTCTTTGGACCCTGCTCACTGATCTAGAATTATGGTAACTCAGCACTCTTGAAATCCTACTGTGTCTCTCTTCAGGTACATACCCACATACTCAGACATGGGCATTGGCTGTTTTGTTTGAGTGGAGTTATGTCGTATTTAGAGGACACAGGGCAGTAGTGGCTCCAGTGTTTTATTTGTGAATGTATGGGTTTGGATTAAATACTGAAAGCAAGCAACTTCTTAAACTTCCCCCAGTAAATAATATAAATGCAGTATAGTTTCGTGGTAGAAATTTCACTTTTTGGATTGCAAGGAATATTTCTTAAAAAAAAAAACAAAGGCAGGGGGGAAGTCTTAACAAGTGATACATAATTGCAGTAGACTTTTCCAGTATGAACCAAACAGAATGTCAACATGATGTGAAAGTTAATGTGAATGTTCCTTAGACTGAAATGCAGCCTGTCTGTCTGAAGAGGTTGATTGCATCAGTAAATCTATTACTTGGATTACAGGATATAGCATGAGCAGTACTGCCATGGTGCAAATAACAAACTGATTTATGGCCTTTCCTGAAAAAGGTCCTGAAAAGTTAGTATAATAGGTATGGTTTGAATTAGCTTAACCTCTCATACAAAAAACAGCCTCCAGAGTTTTTGTTCTTAAATGATTTCCCAACCAGCAGATTTTTAAGTACAAGAGCAGAGGAAGTGCATTGGTCTGCACGTTAGTTGGGTTTAGTGCATGTTCTGATCAAAGCTTCCCAGCAGGCTGAGCACTTTGGTGGCATCTCTGTCTGGTGCCTGCCCCCAGCTGACTCGACACAGCAGGAGCCCAGGAGGATCTCTCTCTTCCACCTGACTGCCTAGTTCTTGAAAATTCTGGAAGAGCTCTGTCTTGTGGTAGAAATGGCAAATAGGTTCAGTAAAGTGGAAATCAAAATGAAATTAATACAGTTGGGCACCCACGTACAACTGATGCAGTCAAAGAACACAAAAAATAAGAGAGTATATTAACATAAAACTTACTGGAGATCATTGCTGAAACACTATCCATCAAAATCTTAATGGTTTCTATTCTTTCATCTTGAATAACCGAACAGGTGGATTTTCCTTGACTTTTTCAGCTACTCTGAATTATGAGGATTATGTTCTGCCTGTATATTTAAAAAAAAAAAAAAAATAAAAAGGCAAAAAAAAAGCTGAGCTAAAAGAATATACTTCCTCAGTATATAAATCTTTCTCTGATGCAATGTTCCAGTATTTAAAGGGTGGCCACAAGGAAGATGGAGACTCCCTTTTTACAAGGAGTCACATGAAAAAGAGGAGGTGTAATGGGTACAAGTTACTGCTGGGGAGATTCTGATTGGACACAAGAGGAAAATCTTTCACAAGGACAATGAGCCATTGGAATAATCTCCCCAGGGAAGTGGTGGAGCCCCCAGCATTGGACACTTTTAAGATTCAGCTGCACAGAGTACCGGACCATCTTGTCTAGACAATGCTTTTGTCAAGAAATGTTGGACCAGATGATCCTTAAGGCCCCTTCAACCTGGTATTCTGTGATTCTATGATCATGTGGTTTACTTTCCCTGGGTATTTTGCTAGTTTCTTTTTTTTTTTTTTTTTGAGTGCTAAAAATCTGGCACATTAACTTTCAAGCCTTTTGTAAAGAACAGAGTGCTTCTTATATTGAACTTGAGCCTACTCTAAATGTGATAACTGAATCCCTGTGAAACTTGTGCCTACAAAATCTCTCAAAAGTGCTTCATGCCTAAAACCATCTGGAACAGAAGCAAAGCTGTTAAACGTGCCTTTGCCGGCTCCCAGGGTAGGCGAGGCGCCGGCCACAGGCCTCGCTGCCCAGATTCGCGTACCTGCGGCCGCCGGTGCCACGCCCCAGCGTGGGGAGGGTGGGAAACGAGGACACGCGATGTTGCGGCTCCGCGCAGCCGCCGCCTTATTTCCACACCGGCCGAGGCTGATGCACCAAGCAAGGGGAGCGGCCCGGGTGAGACCCCTGTAGCCTGGCTGCCGAGGGGGGAGCGGCCCAAGGCACCGGGGCTCCGGCGGCGGGCAGCGTGCAGCCGCTCGTCTCTGCCCCTCGCTGGCCGCGGCGCTCCTCGCCCGCACCGCCAGGGGGCGCGCGGCGCCCCGGGCCGGCCGCCGGGGTGTACCACTTCCCTGCGGGGGGGGGGGCCGCGGATGACCCGCTCCAGGCTGTAGCGATCACTGGCACCGGCAGCCCCTCCTCGTAGCTTAGCCGCGGGTAAAGACGAGAGAGGTCGCCCCTGAGTGGAGACGCCCGGCGTCCTCCTGTACCGATTTACGGGCTTCTCATTCCCCGCACCGTATTATTCAGTGGTATCGCCCCAGCTGTCGACTGCGGCGCGGCCCGGGCGGAGCAGGAGGGGTGGGTTATTTTGCTCCCTCCTGTTGCCGTAGAGACTGCGGGTGCTGCCCCCGTCCCGTCCCGCTGGGACACGTCGCCGCCGCCGCCGCTGCCGCTGTTGCTGCCGGCCCTGGAGGTCTGCGGGGTGCTTCGCAGGTACGAGAGTGATGGGGAGGACAGTGCCGCCAGGGCGGGCTCGGCTGGCAGGCGTGTGTGTGTGTGTGTGTGTGTGTGTGTGTGTATGGGGAAAGGCAGGGGGCAAAACGGGGGGCACCTGTGGGTGACCCGCTGGGGGCCGGTACGCGGTGGGGGCTGCTGGTGGCGCGGCCGAGGGACAGCGCCGTTCGCCGGCGAGAGGGCTGGAGAGCCCACCCTGTCGTAGCTGCTGCCGCAGTCGGCACGACCCCGGCGGTCCCTTGCAGGCAGGTGAGGCTGGAGGGAGCCGCGGCGGAGCCTCGCCGCGGGGCTGCCCGTCAGCTGAAAGCGGTGTCCTGGGGGGGCCCCGTCGCGTCCCCGTGGAGCGGGCCCTGAGAAGGGCCCCGGTCACGCCGCGGACGGGCCTGGCGCGGGGCTGTGCCCCCCCCCAAGGGGCCTGCCAAGCCGCAGCCAGGCTCCGGAGCCATCAGCGAAGAGCGTGTTGCCCGCAGAGGCGCCGCATCCTAGGGAGGCAGCGTCTCGTCCCTTGGGATCAGTGGAAGCGCACTCGCCTCGTTAACCTGTCTTCAGACAATACTGAAAGTTGATGAGTAACTATTGACGTCTCCATTAAGTAAGGAAGTTCGTGACCTGGCATTTGGAAGATGTGCCTGAAGGTGACTGGCAGGTGGCTTTTGGTTTGTGTTTTTTGATGTTGTGGTTGTTTGGTGTTGTTTGGTGTTTTGTTTTGGTTTGGTTTTTAATTTTCCTGCCTTTCTACATGAGCACAAACCCGATCCATTTGCCATATTTAGATTATTGGATTGTTTCAAACCTTGCTGACATCTAACAATGTGAGTACGTGTACATCAATGCAGGCTAAATCATTAAGTCCATCACTGCTTCTCTGGGTGGGAATACACTCTTCACCTGTCTTCTCCCAGCAAAGTACAAAGAAAGTGTCCTAAGAACTGAACAAGACAATTTTTTCCCCCAGTTGAAGTTTTGTGATTTTGTTGTTTGTTTTTTCTTGAGTGGTCTGTTCTGTTTTACCTTTGGA
Organism: Ceryle rudis; assembly: GCA_033439905.1. NCBI lineage: Eukaryota > Metazoa > Chordata > Aves > Coraciiformes > Cerylidae > Ceryle > Ceryle rudis. Next base: position 63,432 of record JAAGNO010011247.1, read on the forward strand.
ACCTAATTAGATTTTACTTAAATAGACCAGGTTTTAATGCTTTAAGACATAATTTTCATAGAATATTTAGAACATCTGGAAGTCTGTTGGTAATTGGATTGATTCCTGTTCTCTAAGTGGATTCATGAAGGTATATTGCATTGGCAAATGAAGAAATGTGTTGTGTTCTGTCAGCAAAACAGCTGCCCCATTCTAAATGATCCAGACGAATCTCTTTATTGATGGAAGTGGCAGCACTCTTGACTTGGCAGAGAGCTGCTAGGACACTTCCTAGCTCATGCTTTGTTCTAGAGAGTATGACTACAATCCTATAGTCCAATGATTAAGGTACTTCCGTGAGATGAGGGAAAATTTCTTACCCTGCTTCTTTTGGGGCAGTGTTTATATCAGATTACTTGTAGTTTTTGCTGGACAGTATACTGCAAGTTTGCCACTTTGTTAGGTTTTATGGGAAGGTTGACTTTTTTTTTTTTTTTTTTTTTTTTTTAATTCCCTCTTGGGGCAAGGGTAGTTGTATCCTAAATGAAGGTTCTAACCTGCAAACAAGGGGGGCTTTTTTTAACTCTACTGCGAGAAGCACTGCATACATCCTGGTGAAAACAGAAAATTAAACCTTTACTGTAGCCAAACAAACATACAAAACCAGCCAACCGATCATGGCCCTGATGACATTATGTGAGAATACTTTTTTTTTTTTTATTTTTATTGGCAATGGCTGCATCCTACCATCAGGAGAGTGCAAATGTGTCTTAAACCTGCATTGAAAATCCTTTCTCTTTTTTGGATGCATCCAGCATTTTTCCTTTCCTGAGGGCTCACTACCAAAAGTGTTAAACTTATGCAGTTGTTGTTTATTAAAGTTAACAGACAATGCACAATTGGTTTGTTGTGGTTTTTTGGTTGGTTTTGGTTTGGGTTTTTTATGCTGTGAGAGTTGACCTGCTTTAAAAGAATATGGGAAACTACCTATAGGTTTAGTTTTGTGTTCTAACTACGAAACTGAATGCAGATGTCTTTCAAAAACATTATAAAATATTTTGGTACAGGACTGTGCTTTCTTTTCTGTATTAGTGATGTAGCACAGATTGACCTAAACCTAGCATTATTAAACCTAAGCATATCTTTAGAAGAATATTTTTATATTAGCTAACAGAACTAATGTCATAGCTAACATAGGAGTGAAGGTATGATTTTTCAGTATGTAAAATCCAAGCAAGATTGTTTCCTATTCTAAAATAGGTGTGGGTTGGTTTTGGTTTTTTGGGGGGTTTTGTTTTGGTTTTTGTTTTAATCTAAATGCATTGCAGAATATGAGAAAAACAGGTCTGTATTATTATTTTTTTTCCTTTGGAAAAACATGCAGATAACTTTTGATGAAGTAATGGAAGATCAGAATGCATGCCTTGATGCTTTGGGACAGCACCTTAGTTTGGTACTTCAACATCTGCTGCTGACAAGTTGAGATACAGAGTTCTGAGAGCTCCTTCTGCTGTGGGCTGAGAGGCCCTTTAACAAGCTTCCTTTGTAAAGTTACATTTTGATATGAAATGTTTCACATTCCACTACTAGAAGTAACCTTTCAAAACACTGCACAGATAATAAGTTATGAAAACTATTTCCTTCTCTGTAACTCCTTTTCAGTGTTTTGACTGTTTATAGTGATACTTTATATTCCTTTCTTTTGTCATTGTGTGAGAGATCCGCATGTGTGGAAGGAAAAAACATGTTTCATAAATAGGAAGATGTGACTGCAAAACTTCTAAAACAGGCTGTGGGAAACTGGAGTCATGCCTGTTAATTTAATTTTAACTTTGTGTTGAAACTTGATCGAGTGACCTGTTTGTGATCCGTCAGTGCTTCTACATATTTAGAATGTTACAGTACTTTAGGTTTGCTGTAGCTTAAATGTGGATTGTCTTTTCCTAACCCTGTGCATGCTTTTAGTTTACCAGGAAATTTCACCCTGCTATGAGAACCAAAGATGGATCCAGAAGAGCAGGAGTTACTTGGTGATTACAGATACAGAAATTATTCTTCAGCGATTGAGAAAGCTTTGAGAAACTTTGAATCCTCAAGTGAATGGGCAGATCTTATATCTTCCCTTGGCAAACTCAATAAGGTACAGTATCACAGGAATATTTTCTCATTTATTATCTTTGTATTGTTATTAACTTTTCTGTAGTTAACAAAATTCACTCAAGAAAAATATTAGTTCATAAAGGAAGGGTAATGGAAGCATTTAAGTATCTTTTATATAGATGTGAGAAGTTCTGATAAAACTAACAGAGTTTTTTCAAATGGTTATGTGTTTCCTTTATACAGCTAGGTTAAGTTAGTTTATACATCGAAGAAACACTCAGGATGCTGGTTACTTGCTCCAGAACAGCTAAAAAAATCTTTATCTAGAACAGGAGGTCACAAATTTTAGTATATATCTTGAGTCAAACTTTATACTTAAAGATCACATTTACTTGACCATGCTCTTTGTGTGTATTTGGGGAAATAGTTGATATGCTGCTTGTGGTGTCTTTTGTATCCATGGAAAATAATGGCTGAGTATGGGAAGAAAGATGAAGACTTTTACAAGAAAACACCTTTAAGTGTGTCCTTCTGCCCAGAAACAATATGTATGTTGTTGTGTCCTATTTGGTCTCTTTTAACATAAAACTTTTCCTGAGTGTACATGGGGCAAGAGTAGTTACAGTCATTAAGGAAACAGGGGTAGGAGGAGGCAGCACCTGCAGAATTCATAAGGAAACATCTGTTGTTGCCTAATAGATGCCACACATGCCTTTGCTGTTGTTGCTAAGCCTTAATTCTACAGAGTTTTAAAAGGGGAGGAGACACCATAGAATATCCCAAGTTGGAAGGGACCCATAAGAATCATCAAGTCCAACTCCCTGCTCCTTGCAGGACTACCTAAAACTGAGCCATATGGCTAACAGTGTCATCCAGATGTTCCTTGAACGCTGACAGTCTTGGCAGCATGGCCACTTCCCTGGACGGCCTGTTGCAGTGACCGACCACCCTCTCAGTGAAGAACCATTTCCTAGTGTCCAGTTTGAATTTCTCCTGATGCAGCTTCATTCTCTTTCCTCATGTCCTGTCGCTGGTCACCCGAGAGAGGGAATTGGCATCTCTCCCTCCACTGCCCCCCTTGAGAAAGTTGTAAACTGTGATGTTACCCTCAGCCTTCTATTCTCCAAGCTAAACAAACTGCTAATAGTTTGATGTCCATCTTATACTGAAGCACCCAAAGCTGCACACAGTACTTGAGGTAGGGCTGCACCTGTGCAGTATGGAGTGGGACAGTCCTCTCCCTTGACCAGCCAGCTGTGCTGTGCTTGAGGCACCCCAGGAGAGAACTGGCCCTTTTGGCTGCCCAGGCACACTGGTGACTCATACTCATCTTTGCCCTCAATTCAAAAGCCCAGATCTCTTTCCATGGGACTGCTCTCCAACCTCTCATCCCCCAGTTTGTATGTATAACCAGGATTAGTTCATCCCAGATGGAGAATCCAGTATTTGCTCTTGCTAAATTTCATACGGTTGACCATTGCCCAGCTCTCTAGTCTATCCAGATCTATATGTAAGGCCTCTCTACCTTTGAGGGAGTTCACAGCTCCTCCTAGTTTAGTATCATCAGCAAGGCTACTTAATGTACACTTAGTTCCTGAGTTAAGATCATTTATAAAACCCTTAAAGAGCACTGGCCATAAACCTGAGCCCTGGGGAACCCTGCTGGTGACTGGCTGTCAGCATGATGTAACCCCATTTACTATACCCCTTTGAGCCTGTCCCACCAGCCAATTGCTCGACTAATGTGTTAAGAATTTACCTAAGCTGTGTGCTGGACAGCTTTTACCCAGAAAGATACTGTGAGAGACAGTATCAAAAGCTTTTCTACAATAAAAAAGGTCCCACATCTACGGTCTTCCCTTGGTCAACTAGAAGGATGACCGTTTCATAAAAGGAGATTGAGTTGGTTAAGCAGGACTTTCCCCTCGTGATCCTGTTCTGGCTGTGACCAATGACTATTGTTGTCTCTGAAGTGCTTTTCAATAATTCCCAGAATAACCTTCTCCATAATTTTACCAGGTGCTGAAGGGAAATTGGCAGGCCTATAATTACCAGGGACTTCCTTCTTACTCTTCTCAAAAACTGGGACAATGTTTGCCAACTGAAGGTTTTTTTAAGGGTAGCCATATTCTTTCCTCTTCAGAGGAGAGAAGGTGGATATTTCTCTGTCAATAGGATTTACACATCTCTGCCTTCACTGCTTTGTTCTGATTCCTGTTGAGTCAAGTAAGGAGAGCTAGAGGCCTTCAGAATGCTTCTCTCAAAAGGGAAAATAAGAGAGAGAGATTTCTTACCTGTGGCAAGAAATAGGCTTTGATCTTTTATCTTGACTTAGATGAACACATTGAACTGATTAACACCTATGTGAAACTCTTATTCGGGTACAGAATTGCCAAAATATGGAGCAGCATAATAGAAACCAAGCAAAAAAGCTTTTAGCTGCTCCATCAGTCTATCTGCTATGGTATTTTATGAACTTAATCATTTTAGGAGCTTAAGAATTGGTAGAGCAAATCATCCATGGTGTTCATCTGCCTCTGTCCATTACCTGAAAATAAGGATGATATGTCAGGGGAATGTGTCACCAAAAGGAAGATTGTGAAATAAGATGTCAGTAATATTCTTTTAACTCCTATGATTATTTGGTTTCCTACATCCTAGAAGATAAGTATTGTTGTTGAGTTCTGTTACTGCTGGGAGGAGGGGGAGTTGTTTCTAACAGAAGGGCATCATTTCTTGTACGGTTAGCTCCGAGAGTGAGTGAGCGAGCAGGGAGAAAATGAGGAGGAGGGAGGAGATCAACAATATCTCAGTGATAATTTTTTTTAAACACTGCACATGGTGATACTCAGGAACGTGGGTGTCAGTGATGGTGTCAACCTGGCTTGCAGTCATGTCTATTGTTAGCAAACAGGAAAATATTGAGAAAGGGAGAGACAGAAGAGGACGAGGAAGTTGAGGAGTTTTGGAAGTACTTTTCATGCTTCTAGAGTAGTATGGAAGAACTCTATTAAGCTTATGTTGCTTAAGGATCTTTCTATTGTTGACGTTAATTGTGTGTGTTCTTGCTTTTATAGGTGTAATATTTTTTTGAGGCTTTTTCTCCTGTAGGCAGGCTTCAACAGTACTACGTGCTATTGAGTCCCTCAAGTGAGCACGTGCACAAAAACACACTCAGTGGCCTTACCCTTTCAATACAAAGTCTGAAGGAAGCAGCAGACTCTTCCTACTCAAAGGTGAAAGAAAAAGAACAGAGGGATCTGTTC